>APFE030206175.1:75161-88229 GCA_000404065.3 Pinus taeda | reverse complement strand
GTCCATGGTATTGGATGCTTCAGCATGTATAAATATGTATTGTAACATTGAAAGGAACATAATGAAAAATCAAGCTGGTAGTCTCGATTTTGCGATCCATGGGAAATCTTTGTGTATATGTGTTTTATGTGTTATGCTCTAACAATGTTTATTTTCTATGTTTTAGAATTCGTATGCAATTAATTTCTGTACAGGATTAAAACCTACACAGCTTGCGGGCAACGCAGATTGAAATGTTTTGTTGGACACTTCTGCGTTGTTTTGGGTGATAGTTGGTCAAGTCAATTGCAGGGTGGAGGTCCAACTTTTAGAGGGTGATCCAATCGTCAGAACTTCAGTAAAATGACTAAGTGTGTGAGCTAGTGAATTCGTGCATACACGACCTTGCAAACACACACTCAACATGACTTGATGAAAAGACACCTCAAACCATGAAAACAACATATACTCAGCATGAATGACCAACGGTGGGAGTGACAAGCGTGACGCTTGTGATAGATCGTTGGACACTTGCGCAACGGTGAATACAACTTCATGTGTGAGTGCAACAGATGTTCACATAGCGAATACAACATGCACACGAAGTGAGGACCTTGTGCATGACCAGAACATGGTTGCAAGCATGACATTGTGATCAACATGAAAAAATATATCCATTGAACATTCAATAAAGGAGGGTGCAAAGACTCATATGAGCCCACACGGTGAGCCCCAGTGCTTGCAAACATCAAGTAAAAATACATGGGATGCTTCAAATTGGATGCAGGCCAAAAATTTGAAGGGTGTTGTAGCCACTACAACATTTGGCGACACACTAGTAGAATTCCATCTTCTCTGTTCTAGTTCATTGATAACACAGGTCCTTAGTCCTTCATGAAGTATTGAATTGTTATGTGGATTACTTCGGCTTCCCCAGTTACCCCATGGACATACATGGTTCACCTTTCGCTAACCCAGTGAAACACAACAAGAAGTTTCAACTTGATCACAGTGTTTCAAAATCAGGAAGGCTAGTTTGGCTCATGAGTTACAAAAATTTCAAAGTATAATTTTTCATCTCTGGTGTTGCTTCACTGTTAGTAGGCCTAGACAATACCCTGACTGAGTCACGCAGGAACACACACATCTCTCCATTGCCAACAAGCTTGGTGATTACCCCGGTGGAGTTGCATGCTTCACCTCTCTACGCAAGAAGTCTTTCTCTTATTTCCCTTTGTATTTTTTAAAGAGAATTGTGCATAGGCACTTATTTATTTTTGGGCAGAAGAGGGATCCCAACTTATTGATAGCATAAGAGATAATTCCTTCAGAGAAGCATGTAAGATCTCTGACATAAGGTTTATTGTTTATATTTTCCCCTTCTTCGTTTCTACTAGTTGGATGAGCGTGAACACATAGAGCAGAAGGCTCAATACAGGCATGGGGTTTCCCATTGTGGACACAGGTTCATGGTTGGACCCAAGCTTCCCTTGCAGAAGGCTCATATGTTCCGTCGAGACTTCATCGACCGAACGTTATAACCAAGCATAGAGAAGACGAACACATGATTGGCCAAGAGTTGCAGTGTCACAAGACTCTTTGGAGCTCAACCACATACTCATTCAAAATCCAGAACTCAGTAGAGGGCAGCACTTACTTACAAGACTAAAAATAGCATGATACTAAACAAATAGAAAAAAATGAAACAAAAATAGTAAGCGAAAACAAAAAAGAAAAACAAGCAATAAGTAGTAAGCAGACTATGTACGTGTTGTTGGGCGTGAACCAACCTACATAAAATAATGCTTGAGATCTTGGTCATTGACAGGAAGGTTGTCAATCATCCTATCAAGTGATTGCAGATGGTATGTGTGTGGGCCAAGCTTTTCATGGACTGTGTACTAACCAATCCATAGGGACTAGAACTTTTTATGCTTGCCTTTGTCTTCATGGGGTTTATCCCATTTCAAGACTAAGTCACCAACATCGAAGTTAGATTTCCCTGTAGAATTATTGTTGAACCATGTCTTGATACAGTTATGGTGGAGTGTAATATTTTCTTTTGCTTTCATCCTTTCTTCTTGAATTTTTTGAAGTGTTTCCATCTTACGCTGAACTATCTGGCAAGGCATGCCTTCGGATTCTTGAGACAACTGAAGCACAAGAAAGTAGATGTTGGGCGGTAGGACGGCTTCTTTACCATAGACCAGGAAGTATAGCGAGGTATTAATAGAGGGTTTTGGAGTTACGTGGTCAGCCCATAAAGCATTCGTCAAGGCAGAGTGTCAGTTACACTGCTCAGAGTAGACAGTCTTTTTTATTATACGGATAAAGATTTTGTTTGTGGATTCTATGAGACCATTTCCCTGCAAGTAATGTTTCAGCACAATACCATTTTGTAATGCAAAATCATAAAGATTTTAAGATGAAAAATACGTTGCATTATCAAACACAAGTGATACTGGAACACAAAAGCGTGAGATGATGTTCTGTTGGAGAAAGTTGATGACCTCTTGGTCGTTCACTTCCTTGAGAAGAACTACTTATGTCCACCACGTGAAGTAATCAGTGTTTGTCAAAATGTAGAGGTGTTATTTCGAAAAATGTGGGAAAATTTCCCCGATGATGTCCAGGCCCCATTGTCGGAATGGTTCAGTCACTGCAATAGGGTGTAGTGGGGCTACTAACCTTTGTGTTCTACCAACGCATTGCTGATAGACTGGGCACTTCTGGGCCTAATCATGTGCATCCTTGAATAATGTGGGCCAATAGAAACTAGCTCACATAGCTTTGTGCGCAGTGGTATTTCCCGAAAAATGAACCCCGACGGGTACGTCATTCAAATATTTCAAAACCTTCTCTAATTCATGTGCCTCTAGACACTTGAGCAAGATTTTGTTATAGTGCTTTCTGTAAAGCACACCGTGCACCAATTGATAGGTTAAAGCTTTGAGGCACATTTCCCTCTTCTGTCTTATCGAAAAGTGAGAGGGTATGGTGTCGTGCTCAAGGTACTGGTGTACATCTACATACCAAGAGTTTCTGTTTACAGTCGCTGGTGCTTGCACTACATCATACATTTCCATTTCCTGCTCCCAACCGGCAAGCTCTTTTTCTTCCTCCTGCGTGTGTACTACCTCAATTGCGAGTCTGCAGATACCATGACCCTTGACAGTGTGAAATGGATTTATTTCAAGATCATACCCTTGCAAGCCTGTCATCCAGTTCACACGTCATTCACCCATCTCTTGTTGTACGAGTAGTGAGCGGACTGCTGGGTGAGGCACGTAGACTATGCAATGGTTCTTCAACAAGTAGGGTCTGAAGTGTTTCACCACCTTGTATACTATATATGATTATTTTTCAATGGCAGGGCAGTTGAGTTCAGGTCCCTGCATTGTTGCGCTCATGAAGGAGATGGGACGTTCGTCGTTCAGCTCATCCTTCTGAGTGAGCACTGCAGCGAGAGAGTTATTAGAGGAAAAAGTGTATAGCAAGAAGTATTTGTTTAATTTTGGGATGTAGAGTGTAGGCGCTTCTGCGATAGCCTGCTTGATACAAGCGAATGCATACTTTAACCTCTTGCCTCAGTTGTACACTGCATCATTCTTGATCATATCTTGCATTGGTTTGACTATCTACGCATAATCTGAGGTGAACTTCCGAAGGAAGTTTATCTTTCCCAAGAAGGACTACATTGCTTTCTTGTTGGTTGGGTGAGGGATTTGTGTAATAGTCCGGACCCGGTCTGGATCAATCTTGACCCCGCTTTTGGAAATGATGTGCCCAAGGAGGTTCCCCTTAGATACTGTAAATATGCTCTTTTTGGGATTCATGGAAATCTCGTATTTCTGGCATCGCTCAAAAATTTTCTTCAGATGGCGTATGTGGTATTCCCATTTTCTTGAAAACACAGTCACATCATCGAGGTACACCACTACTCTCTGTTTAATGAGTTCGTGGAAGGCGATGTCCATGGTGTGCTGAAAGGTCATGCCTGCTTCACAAGCCCGAATGGTATTCGTGTGTATGAAAATGTTCCCCACCTGGTACAAAAGGTAGTTTTGATTCTATCAGGTTCAGCTACCAAGACCTGATTATATCCTGAAAACCCGTCACGTAGAGAAAAAATATGTGCCCCAGAGACTGTTTGCAGAATGTGTTCCATGGATGGCATGGGGTAGTTGTGTTTGTCTGAAGCATGGTTCAAGTTCCAGAAATCAACACGTAAGCAAATTTCCCGGGACTTCTTACATACATGAACAATATTTGAAACCCAAGTAGAATGACGTACTTTGTATATGATATGTGCATCCAACAACTTGGTAAGATCTTCTTGTATGAGGGGTTCAAACGTCGGATGTAGTTTCCTCAGCTTATGCTAATATAGATTGACCCATTTTTTGATCGGAATGATGTGTTGGATTATTTGTGTGTTGTAAGTTTTCAGATCGTCATATGTCCATGCAAACACGTCATGGTATTGTTTGAACAAGAGAACAAAGGCTTGTCGCTCCTACTGTGTGCAACATGTACTAAGATTGACGAACTTAGGATCTTGTTTTGTTCCCAAGTTAATCAGTTCGTGCATCATGATAGAGTCTTGGTTTTTTTCTTCCTTGGCCCCTGAAAGCATTCTTGCAAGTCATAGAGTTTTTCTAACAATACCACACCTTTGGGGATGAGGTGGCCTTTCTTGATATCCGCCCCAGCTTGCAAATATCGCACGTGCTTGTCTTCTTCTATTGCTACATCCTTGAAGGTATCAATGTTGGCCATGAAATGCGGTATCTATTGATCAGCATAAAATATGCATAAATTAGTTATGTTATCTGGGAGAGAGTCTATACAAAATTTTAAGGGTAAATCTATCCCTGAGCAGTGACATTCTAGAAGTTGTGTTTTCCAAAGAATTGGAAGTTGTGTTACATGTTCTTGGTACAACACCGATCTTAAATGCTTGGAAGTTAGAGATTAGTCACCATACTTCTTGTTAGTAACTTTTGAGATGAGGTGATAAATAGTGAATGGTGTTACGTACTTTCCGTACCACTATTTTTGAATCAACTACCACCTGAGCGTGACCACGTTGAGGCTAATGGCTTTTTGCAAGCCCAACATGAGTGCTTTGTATTCAGCAATGTTGTTCATGCACTCGAACTCCAAGCAGCTCGAAATCAAATGTTTCCTATTGTTTGGGTCGATCAATACACACCCAGCTCTTGAGCCATCCTTTGTCTTTGATTCGTCAAAATACATGATCCACAACTTGTCTGTACACAAACCACTCGACACGCTTGCACTACTGCTACTACTACTACTACTATTGTTACAATGCACTGTACAGGTTTCATTTCCATCAATTGGGCAAAGAATAAGACCCAACTACGTGCTTGGTGGGGTCGAAGTTGGTCATGCGAGATAACACCCCAACATTGTTTCCAAGAGGCAGTTTCCAAGCATGATCTCTGTGAAGGCCAACAGTTCGTTCTTTCCATTGATGGGAGTGACATTGTGCCTCTTGTATCTCTCGGATAATGCCCGGATTTGAATGTTTTTTCCCTTGTATGGAAGCCACAAGTGTGACCAGTCTGTAGCAAAGTATTTGTTAAGATTGCTAGACCAATCTCTACTGAGAAGTAAGCCATATGCTTCTAGTATGTCCACAACAACAATGTTTATGCATTGGTGAATTTGGCTGTCATGAGATAATCAGATGATAACGTCACGAAGTTCACCAATGGCTAGCACCAATGTGCAATTGAGTTGGATGATTTGTGTGGATGTCTTGCTCCATTGTGCATTGATCTTATTAGCAATGGAGAGCGGCATGACTTTAGTTGATGTGCCATAATCAACCAAACAATTGTGAACATTACAGTTGAAGATTTCAAATGATAACAAGAATGGAGGGAAAACAAAGTTTTCTTCTTCCATCCGGAGTGCGTTTAGAAAAGTTGTGAGTGATCCGGGAGATGTGCTTGCTCCCTTGCTAGTAGAGGTTTCGCTGTCTATAGATGACTTCCCCAGTGCGCGCAACAAGATGCCCCACTTTCCTTGAATCTTAGCCAACTCGAACAAACTAATTTTTGCACGAGTCTTGTTCATATCTTCCACAACGTTGTAATCAAGGGCAGCTAGACTCAACGAGATGTCTGGGATTGGACTGATGTTTGTGTTGTCTGACAGAGTGCTCGGTATCTTGCTACTCATGGATGTACTCTTGTCCGTCGCTTTCTTCCTGAGCTTGCTTTGTGTTTTTTGCTTTTGGACAGCTGGTGGATCAAACCTCCTTAGTAGTTTGAGCTTTTGTTTCATTTCCCCAATTGTAGGGGGAGCCCCTTTACTTCTAAGATTGTAACACTCATTCTTCTTGGGGGGCTACTTCTCGATGCTTGTCTTATGTGCTCCTTGCGCATACTGATACTTGTTAATCACTTGCCCAGTGCTTGAGGTCTCATCAAGTGCAGCATCTTCATCATCATCCATGTCTCCTGGTTGTTCCTGCGAACTGTTCAACATGTTTTTCATTTGGTCACATAGTGAGCCTGTAACACGTTTCCAGTCCGAACAAGACCCTTCTGGGTGCTTATCTTCATGAAATGAACAAAATTCATTTTTCGCACATTCTTTGACCTGGAACACTAAGTTGGAGCTCTGCACAGTTTTAGTTGAGAAGCAGTTGTTACCTGATGACAGTCCTCCTTGAATTTGCTTGGGCGTTCGGCTGCTCGCAGATGTGTCCATTGTTCATTGTTTAAGCTCATACACTTATGTTCTCAAGTAGTTGACAAGGTGAGTAAGGGTTTCAATATCACTTGTTTCTTTGTCTCTACCCTTGCTTGCTGCAGCCTGGGGCTTCCTGCTCGCGTCTTTGGAGTCCTTCATTGGTTCATCATCCTCGATAACTCCAAACATATGTAGGTCCTTGTCAATAGCAATTTCCTCTTCATAGTTTTCTAACAATGTTCATTTCGCAACTCGCTTAACAAACTACACAATGCTAGTCGACAGTGTGGATGTGTAGTAGTCAACGGTGATGGAGTCATGAAGCTTCGTGTCTGCTACAAACTTGTTCAATATGCACAAAAACCTATAATTGAAATCTTTTACCTTTTCTTTCCCCTCCATCTTCAGGCTTCCCAATTCTTTGAGTAACATGGTTGGGGTCTTGTCATCAACAAAATTTTCCATAGACATATGTTTGAATGCCCCCCCAATTATATATAGAGTTAACAGGAAGGTTGTGATACCATGTTTTTGCGTGACTGTCCCAGGTACATGGGAAAAATATACATGTAACTTCATCATACTATACCTCAAGGTCTGTAGTTGTAGGTAGAATTTGTCCAAGTCATCTTCTACCTTCATTGTGTTGTCAGGGTCAATATTTGTGATCATTCTCTTTGACCACTTCGGCATCTTCTACAAAGCACCCGGGAGAGTTAATGGTCCCTTCACCTCCTCCATTGCCTTCCCCTCTGCCTCCTGTATCGGAGTCTGAGCCCAAAATCACGATGGTGTCTCGTTCTCCCTGTTAGAAGACCAGTGGTTCCTCTCCATTCTCAACAGCTTTTTCCAGACCTTTGAATGTGGCAAGAAATTCTTCTTCCACCAATGATACAACAACCCTTCTGGGAGTGGTTTTTGTCTTCCTTTATGCATATGGAAGATTTTGTATTCCTGGGATCAGTCTGACTGCTTTTGCGAACAAACAGGTGATGGGATGGACGGAGCAAAGGTGCTGATACGAAATTTTGTGTTCACGTCTGGGAGGTGAGGAGTAACAAAATTCATAGTTGTGATTCAGTGAGAGGGAGTGCGATTTACTGCCTTGACCAGATTCTTGACGAGTGGGGGTGATAGGAAATTCAGCCATAAAAAATTGGAGGCCCTCCTCCTAGAGCTATAAATGTTGACGGTTCTAGACCCGCCAACATTCAAGCGATCTCCCCGATATGAAGTCCCAACTAGACCTCACACCGTTTGGTGTGGGAGTCCCATCCGATATGATGGCTTGGTTGCCATTATCTTAATGCTTTCCTTAGCTCTTTCTTGTCATTACATGAGAGTGGTCTGCTTGTATCAGAACAGTGAGGTTCACATGCCTAGTGAGTGCTAGTGTTACTTGTAGGTTCTTTCACTGCAGAGAGAAAGGTTGGGAGTGAGTCTCCAGTCGAAATGGAGGAAGTCCCAACTTTGTCAGAGACACACAACACAATAGGACATGCACAGCTTCCGGAGGAGTAGTCCACACGGATGCGGCAATCACAACACACAAGGGAAGATAGCACGTACAACAACCAACAGGACAATCAATGAGAGTGTGATAGTCATTATAACAAGTTTACGTGAAAGGTTATGTATAATGTCTGGGGAGGTAACCAACATGGGAAGGACAACATTAACAACTTATACAACACATTTTCATAAATATATGTATTAGAACAGTTGAATGAGTTCAATTTTTTAACACAGGTTAAAACAACATGTATTACAAGTGTTCAAGATTAATCTTACAAACAGTTACAACGCATGGGTGAGAAGTTTGTGCTGGCCTGTTATCAAGCTTCTGAATTAAGTGAAATTTCTAAGACACATTGATACACCATACATCACTAACCCCATAGGCAAGGCGTTGGAGCCATTGCTCGCTCCTTAAAGAAAATAATACATACTCTTAAGGTTGTGTGGGAGGAGCCAAGGTGAAAAGTTTGTTCCATGTACAAATGAAGGGTATTTATAGCCAAGGGTAACACTGGCCCTTGCGATTGTTCGACTTCCCTCATGACTGTTTGACTTTCATGACTTTTCAATTCTACATGACTCTTCAGATTACAAGTGGGTCTCTTGGACTTCCACGTTACATTACATTGATTTACAACAATATGGCCCACATTAGTGATGTGGCTGGCATGACTCATGACATGACTCAACACGATAGTGCTGGTATGTTCATGCTGCTACAGGTATGCATGTCAAGTTGTAGTGTTGCTGAGTGATGGATGTCCTCTCAATGAATCACAGCTTCACCTCCGCATGGCAAGGTGTGCAGAGTCTTTGATGTTCATTGGTGTTCGCTTGATGTTGCATGTGCACGTTTCTCATTTTCTTGTACTTTGGCATGCTTGACATGTTCGTCCGTTTGTGAAGTATTCTCCTCGCATGCATCGTTCATTCGTCCATTTGCCAACACATCTCCTTGAATGTACTCTCCTTGTTCATCCCATATGTCTTATTCATGTCACTCATGTTGAGACGACATCAAATCCATAAACCTCATATTCTAGCATGATGCATGGTCATTCGCTTTCAGATGCAGGTGACCGGGAGAGAGGACAAGGCTATGAAACTGCGCAAGGCAAGTTTCAAGCTGGGATGCGGGCTTTGGGCACTACTGGTGAAAATTTCTTAGAGGTCACTAGGAGACTGAGATGGAAAATCTGGATCAATAGTGACTATCCATGGGATCTGGCTTGGCTAGAGGGTAGATCTGTGCAATTTCTAGAGGGAAGCAGTGCAGGCTGCAGGAAGGCCTTGGCAGCAAAATATGCGCAATTCCTAGAGGGAGCTAGTAGAAGGCTATAGGAAGGATTTGCACCAAAAACTGTGCAATTCCTGAGGGAGCTAGTAGCGGCTACGGAAGGCTTGGCAAAAAACTGTGCAATTCCTGGAGGGAGCTAGTAGCGGGCTACGAGAAGGCTTGGCAAAAAAACTGTGCAATTCCTGGAGGGAGCTAATAGCGGGTTGTGAGATTGCTGGAGTAAAAAACTACGCAATTGCTGGGAGGTTGACCTGCTGAACACCTCTGTGCAGTTTCTGAGTTGAGCGGTATACTGGGCAACTGAGGGGCTTGCTCATGAAATCTATACATTTTTCTGGGTGAGCAGTTGGCCAACTGACTGGGTGGGTGGCTGGGAAAACTACGCAATTTCTGAGGGAGACAGGGATGGGCACTGGGTGTCTGTCCAGCCTATCTATGCAATTTCCTCAGTCACTGGAGAGGGAAAGGACTGTAACTTTTGCACAAATTTTTAGGGGAGTGAGTCCCAAGGACACTGCCCAATCAAAATCTCTGGTTGACCAGCTGGAGGGTTGGTTGATCAGCTTGCAGGTAGCGCAGTTTGAAATGGCTTGTTGGACACTTCTGCAATGTTATGGGTGATATTCGGTTAAGTTGAGTGCAAGGTGGAGGTCTAGATTTCACAAGGTGATCCAGTCATTAGAACTTCAGCAAAATGACTAAGTGTGTGAGTGAGTGAATTCATGCATACATGACCTTGCAAAAACACACTCAACATGACTTGACGACACGATGCCTCAAACCATCAAGACAACATATACTCAACATGACTAATCGATGGTGCGAGTGACAAGTGTGACGCTTGTGATAGATCGTTGAATGACTGTAACAACGCTTGTGCGACAGTGCATACCACTTCGTGTGTGAGTGTGATGGATGTTCACATAGCAGATACAACATGTACACATGAAGTGAGGACCTTGTATGACTAGAACATGGATGCAAGCATGATAATGTGACCAACATGCAAAAAGTTGTGCATTGAACGGTCAAGAAAGGAGGGTGCAAAGACTCACACGAGCCCACGGGGTGAGCCCAAGTGCTTGCAAACATCAAGTAAAAATCCAAGGGAGGCTCTAAAATTGGATACAGGCCAAAATTTTGGAGGGTGTTGCAGCTGCTACAACATAAGCCAAATGGGATAACGGGGATGATAAAGCCTTTGATTAATTGGAATGTTTGTTTCTCCTAATTTGTGATTTCATATTCAAGAAACCGATGATCTGGATGAAGCTTGGGGAAATTTGAAAAAGATATTTTGTGATGCCAATATTATTAGATCTCATGAACTTTAGAATCAGATCATGACTTTAAGTCCTAACGATTTCTCCTACATTGAAGATTACTTATCTAAGTTTAAATTTACTTAGCCATTTACTTAAAGACTGTAAGGTTGACCTAGATGATGAGTGTTGCAAATATATTAATCTTGATTCTCATATACTTGATTCTCAATACTCTGTTTTTGTATCTACATTTTATGCCACTAGAGAAGCTTTGGGAACTACCTATAAAAAAACTTCTATTGAATCTTTTTGTGACTTTAATTAGAGAACAAGACAAGTTCTTGCACATTGGAGTTATTAGAACCATAGGTACATCTAACTAGGCCTTAGTGGACCAATAGAAAGGTAAAACCAAACATCGAAAGAAGAAACATCCTCACAACAATAAGAAAAATAAGGGTTCCAAACCCTCCATCCAACACCTACTCTTAATGGTGACAAATGGCTAGAATGAAAGAGTAAGAACCCTGACAGACATTGCAACTATTGTGGGAGACGATCATCTAGAGTCCAAATTCTTTAAAAAGATGGAGGCCTTGGAAGTAGAAATGAAGATGTACAACATCATCCTTGGTTCTTCTTCTAACACTTCTTCTCATGGACATGCACTTTCTACTTCTAGTTTCTCCTTCAATGCAACCTCTACTTCTTCTTATTAATGGATTATTGATTTTGGAGCTTCTTATCATATGGCTAAGCATGAATCCATTTTTCCTCTTCATGATTGAAACTCCAAGAAAATATTTGTTGGTGATGATAGATCTCTTAGTGTTGTAAGGTTAGGAATAGTTCAAGTAGATAATGGTCATTTCAATGATGTATTACGTGTTCCAAGTCTTTCCTACAACCTTTTATATGTATATCAAATTACTCATTTGAGTGAAGGTAAAATACTAGAATTTTCACCTCACCAAGTTGTAATTAAGGATTTAAAATATCCTAAGCATGTCCTTACCACAAGAATAGTTGATGATATTGCCCAGTTGTACAAGTTTGACAAATTTGGGTGATCATATTTTCCCCTAGTTTTTATTGCTCATAGTGATAACTAGAGAAAACTTTGGCATGAGCGATTTGTTCGTCCAAACTATAGCTCACTACAACAACTATGTATTCAAAATATGGTGACCAGTCTTCCTTTCATTTCTTGTAGTGATGGTGTTTGTGTGATTGTGTTCTCGACAAACATCATGGGGATAGCTTTCATAAACATGCATCTTAGTGTGCCTCAACCCCTTTGTAACTTGTTCATAGTGATTTATGTGGTCCACTTTCTTCTCCTTCCTTCTCTAGGTTCAAGTATTTTTTAACTTTCATTGATGACTTCTCTAGATGCACTTGGATTTATTTCTTAAAACTTAAGAGTGATTTTTTTTTACTTGCTCTTGGCTTACAAGGCCCTTGTAGAAAACAAAAATTGGGTATAAATTACAAAGATTAAGAACAAATAATGGAGGTGAATATGTTAACAGTAAATTCACAACTTACTACACTGGATAGGGAATTCAAATGCAACATATTTTTCAATATACACCACAACAAAATGGTGTTCCTAGAAGAAATAAAAATATATTAAAAGAAATTGGTAATTGCATTATTCTATCTAAAGGATTAAGTGTTCATTATTGGGAAGAAGCCATTAGTTGTGCAAATTACATAGTAAATCGCAGTCCCACAAAGGCTTTAAGCAATGTAACACCAAAAGAAACATGGACTAAACTTAAGCCAGATTTAACCCCCTTCCATATCTTTGGTAGTGTAGCATGAGTTCACATTCTTGGTAGTGTAGCCTAAAATGAGAAGTGTTTTTTGTTGTTGGATATTCTAAAGATGTAAAAGGTTATAAAATTTTTCAACCTCACTCCAATGAAATAATCATTAGAAGAGACATTAAATTCGATGAAAATATCTTGTCCTGCGAGCCATCTTCGACGTTTGTAGCACCTTCTCTTTCTATTCTAGTTTCTTCTTCAAATGATGACACCGAGGATGAAAATCCACCTTTGCAGCTCACAATCCTCCAGATGAGTCCATTAAAAATGAACTACACCTGAACCATAGCTTTCCAAATGGGTATGTTCAACATGTGAAGCAGTTGGTAACCTTGCTAGTGATCCTCTAGATCATTAGGGGAATTTTGAAGTCTAAATGGGCCTCCTAAGAAAAATGTACAACCAAAATAAACTTTATAAGAACCAATAGGATTCAAGATGATGATGT
>APFE030206175.1:43665-74424 GCA_000404065.3 Pinus taeda | reverse complement strand
CCCGGTAACCAGGACTTCCCAGGAGGTCACCCATCCCAGAACTCCTCTGGCTCAAGCGCGCTTTTACTGTGGAGTTTTTCCCACAATCAAGCCCACTTAGCTTGCTACCCCATTTGCAAAACCTTAGCAAGTATTGTGCCTCATGAACCATTCAAGTAGAGATCCCTTGACTCTTTTTGAATTTAAGTATGGGGGATTAAGCAGTGCATTATATTAGATATCATTTTTGGGATTCAACTGCGTTAAGTGAGTCATTCAAACGTATGACCATTTCCATGAGAGGTAGTCGTCACTGACTAATTTCTCATGATTTTTGAATAGTTCACTTAGCACTCATTGCATCGGGTGATGCTCACAAGGGTGAAGAAGTGGGATTGAAACTAGTGAAAATGTGGAGAACGAATCACATAGCATCAATCATCACTTCCGAGGCTTGCACCCGGTAACCAGGACTTCCCAGGAGGTCACCCATCCCAGATCTCCTCTGGCTCAAGCGCGCTTAACTGTCATACTTATTCACAGTTCCAACCAGCCTCCTCTCTTTTGGATCAAGTTTCAAAGACTTATGATCTAGAAAAATTTGCAGAAGCTTCAGGACATCTAGATTGGGAAACAAAAATGAATGAAGAATATCATTCCTTAATGGCGAACGATACTTGGAAACTTATACCTCTTCCAAAAGGAAGAAAATTTTTCATATGTAAATGGGTATACAAAACTAAATATACATCAGATGGAAGTATCCAAAGATATAAGGCTTGGTTAGTTGCTAAAGGATTCTCTCAAGCTGAAGGAATTGGCTATAATGAAACCTTTGCCCTTGTGACCAAAATGAATTCCATCTGCCTTGTTCTATCCTTGTTGTTGTTGAAAGATGTAACTAGTGTCAGTCTTCATAATTGTATTTGGCTCATGAATTGATGTAATCAATAGTGTACTTGTCAAAATAAAGAAAATATATTTTTTGTAAAAAGAAAATTATTTATTTAAGAATGGGTTTCTTTCCCATGGTCATTGGTCCTAGGCCCAAGCACCCATTGAGTGCTCTAGGGGTTTAGTCTTGAGTCAAAATCAAATTCATGATGTAAAAGACCTATTAGGGCACATGTAACAAGTAAAGAAAATATTATTTTTTTGTAAATAAAAATCTGTAGTCCACCAAAGATCAGATCAGTTAGCCCTTCATGTTGGCCTAAAAGAGGCCCTTGCAACCCTTGAGAAGTATATATAAAGGGAGAAATTCAACCTCCATTATATAGATACTTGGCATGTGATCTGATCTGATCTATGCCTAGAGAAAAATGCGAGAGTCTTGAAGCTAGAAGATGAACACTAGCGAAGAAGTGGAGGACATCATACACCTTGGGTCTGCTCTTTTGTGTGAATTTTCTGCAGATTCTAGAGTTTTGACATGTCCAAGATTCGTTGAAGATAGTGGCAGACTTTGTTTGAATAACAATTCTTGTGGGTGGTTGGTCTGGCCTTGGTGAGTCTATCTTGGCCCCTATGGTCTTGGAAGTCTTCTTTGAGTTGATTCTATAAGAAGAGAGTTATTTGGGTTTTCCCCTATTGAGGGGTTTTTCCCTGGCCTGGATCCTATCTCTAGTGTCCTATTGTTGTGTTTGTGATCTTCTTTTTTGGCATTTGTCTTGATGATGAAAAAATCATAATAATAATGATGAAGAACCAATATAATAATCACAATAGCTTGTCAAAGTATAAGAAAAATCAAGTTAAGAAACCTAAACTATATGCTGCCCTAGATTTCTCAATAGTTGCCTCACATGGATGGGAGGTCCTGGATCAGATGGATGTTGAATATGTCTTCTTGCATGGGGATCTACAAGAAGAAATCTACATGGAACAAACTCTCGACTATGTTCTTCATGACTCTAGCCTTCTTTTCCGCCTTAAGAAATATTTCTATGGTCTTAGACAAGCTCCTTGAGCTTGGTATGCCAAAATGGATAACTTTGTTCTTGACATTGGATTCTCTAGATGTCATTTTGATCCCACTATATACGCCAAAAATGTAGGAATCCATCTCATAATCCTTGTTCTTTATGTTGATGACCTTATCCTCACTGGTAGTGACCCTAAAATTTTAACCCATGTGAAGTCAAGCATTCAGAAGAAGTTTGAAATGATGGACTTAGGATATTTGCATTATTTTCTTGGCTTCCAAGTCTTGCAAACCAAGGAAGGAATTTCTCTTTCCCAATCTAAGTATGCATGTGACCTTCTTAATCATTTTCACATGGAAGATTGTAAACCATCCCCTTTTCCCTTTCAATCTAGAGTCAAACTTACTGTTTCCTGCACTACACATGAATTTGATGCCACTTTGTACCATCAGTTGGTAGTCTCTTATTTTTTACTCATACCCATCTTTATATTTCCTTTGTTGTTGATATTCTTTCCCAATATATGCAATTCGCACATGAAATTCATTGGAAAGAAACAAAAAGGACATTTTGGTATATTCAAGGTATAGTTCAGTTTGGGATACATTATAGTTCACGGGGGTATCCTTTGTTGGTTTCTTTCATTGATTCAGATTGGTCTTTCAACCTTGATGATCGAAAATATACTTCAGGTTATGTTTTCATTCTTGATTCCAGACATGTCACTTGGGCTTGTAAAAAAAACAAACTATCGTCCTTTCTTTAGTAGAAGCAGAGTACTGCGCAATGATTAATGCAAGTCAAGAAGCCTTGTAGCTTCGACAAATCCTTTCAATGTTTGGATTCTAACAACAACATATGAATACCCTTTAGTGTGACAATTAGAGTGCCATCATGCTCACCAAAGATCCAGTTCAACATCAGTGCAACAAACGCATTGAGCTACAAATGCACTTCATTAGAAAACTCATTCATGATCAAGTTATTGATGTGCACATTTGCCTTACAAATAATCAAGTCACAAAAATTTTCATAAAATATCTTATGGAAGTGAAGTTTTCTAAACCTTGATGTATATTAAGAGTTCACGAAGTTTTCATTAAAGGAGGATATGCTCTAATTCCTCTTTCCTTCTCCTATTGTGTCACCATTATAAATCCTTCAATATTATCCCAAGTTGTTCTTAAGGGGGGATGTTAGGATATTTGTACACTTGGGATCTAATTAAGTTCAACTTGGTCTAATGTGTCTATTAGGTAAAGGTGTGTTTCTCAGTGTATTTATTTAGTATGCATTAGTTGCATCTTAATCCAACAGCCATAATATGTTTTATACATAGAGTGATCTGACAACTCATATTCTCCTTGATACTAATGGCTATTGATTCGTTGCTTAACACCTGATTTGTCTATGATCTATATTTAAAGGGCATGAAGGATCATGGTTGATGATTGATTGTGAGAACTCTCTTATGTAAAATAATTTCTTTTGCATTAATAAAATTGCCTTGAGTGGTTGCATTCGCTAGGGCCATGGACTATTTTCTTCTCAGAGGATTTTAACCATATAAAAAGATTGGTGTTGTGATTTTGATGTATAGTGTGAGTGGTTATTGAAGGTGTTCGTCCTGTATGGAATACTATGTTTACCTTAGCAGGACTATGGTTCCTATCTACGTCATTTGCTTTACTATTTTAATATGATATTTGTGACTCATTATACCCTTTGTCTCAAACATGGGTTTCGAGTTTGCTGCTAGAGTTTATGTAATTTATATTTCCATAGTGCAATTCATAGCATGTTGTTCCTAGGGTTTTTGAAAAATAATAGGAATTCTTCAGAATAATAATATGTAGTTCACAATTTATTACTCCCCATATGCATACCATGTTGAAAAATCTAGAGACTTGTAGATTATAAATGATTTTTCTTTACTTAATAATTACTTCTGATGTATGTTGGCCTTTTATTACTTTATTAGATATTGTTCATCAATAAACCAAAACAATGAATATCACAAGAAGACAAATTACACAAGATATAGACTCCAAGCTAGGACAAAACCCCTCGAAGGGGAAAACCCATAAAAATTCTTATCTTCTTATATAGAATCTGCTTACAAAGAGACTTCCAAGACCCAAAGACCAAAGCCAACAACCCTACCAAGCACCAACTCAACCCCTAGAAATTCCTTCTCCAAGGAAACTTTCAAACTTCGGCCTACTATAACTTTGACCCAGAATTTCGGGCTTGGGCCTCCTGCAACTACAACTACACATAAACCCTAATTTCACACATGTGAATAGAGAGAGAGAGAGAGATTTAGCCTAAGAAACTTGATTCTTCCTTCCTTCCTTCGTCCTTCTAGCTCTTCTTCTCCTTTGCTATTGTAGATCGAACTTGTGATAGATGAGAGTTGCAAATGGGATCGAGCTCCTTGTATTTATAGCCTTTTTTAGGGCTCAAATAACCCTTCCTTAGGCCGACTTGATTTGCTCTTGGGCCAAATTGGTATTGGGATATAAAAAGGCTTTTCTTTTATCAAATAAATATCTTTCTTTATTACAATGAGTCCAAATGGGACTATGAAAAATGACCAATATTATTCTTTATCCTAGAACGACCTTGAAAACCTAAAAGCATGAAGAACATGTTATTGACTCAAACCTAAGTATGAAGCCCATACTACAAAATAAAATATAATTTCTTTTTCTTTCTTTATAAAGAATATACAATGTCATGATCACAAAAAGGTCATTATGAAGACTGAACCTAGTTACAATTTTCAACACTCCCTCTTAAATAGGGATGTATTCATAATCCCATTACATGGTACAAGGAATCTCAATCTTGAAGCATTCTCATAAGAAGAGTTGGATTGATAAGCCATCTTTGTCGAGCATATATATCATAACCAACACTATTCTTGAAGGCCTTAACTAGATAAGCTCATCTTCATTTGAGAGAATTATGCTAGGAGGCTTTAGCTACACTGCCACAATACCTCTAAGGAACATACCCCATCAAGGTGTTCACCGAGTATGTCCTTTTAGGACTATTCTTATCTTGGATTTCCAATCTTGAATCCTCAAAGAATATTGACACTCTTTGACTACTCTTATATTGGATTTCCAATCCTGAATCCTCAAATAATTTTGATACTCTTTGACTACTCTTATCTTGGATTCCTTACCTCATCCTCAACGAGTATTGTTCAACAACTTCATTTTCCTAGATTTTAAAATCCATAAGAAGTTTTAATCTAAGATGCTTATCCAATCCTCCAGACTCCATTCTTTCTTTATGGCCTTCACTAACACTTACAGTTGTTAGTCCTAGTATAGTGCCTGACCCATAAAGACAAGAACTATCCAACATCACTCCCTCTCAACTAGGGAAGAGATGTCTACCAAACCAAGCTTGTTTATCAAATACTTAAGCTTTTTGTTTGGTAACGCTTTGGTCAAAATATCTGCTACTTGTTCATCAATAGGTATATAGTGCAGACACGACCCCATCTCATATTAGGATTCTGATGTAGTGGTAATTATTATTTATATGCTTCATCCTAGCATGGAATACCGAGTCCTCTGTCAATCTTATAAAACTTTCATTGTCACAACGTATATGTGTAGGGTTGAGCGGTCCTTCAAACAAATCTAATTATAATTTCCTGAGCCAACCAGCTTCCCAGCATACTTCACTTGTAACAATATACTCTTCTTCAACACAACTTAAAGAAAATGTATCGTTCTTTCTGCTCATCCATGAGACCATAGAAGATCTTAGGCTGAAGCATCCACCTGTTGTGCTTTTACCATCTGTCTCACTACCACCCCAACCTAAATTTGTATATCCCATGAGTTGGATTTTAATACCAGTATACCAGAGGAAGTGATGCATGGTCCCATGCAAGTATCCTATGATATGCTTGGCTACAATCCAAGGATCATGTTTTGGCTCCATCTGAAACTGACTAAGAACATTCACTACAAAACTAATGTTTGGTCTAGTATTTACTATATACTTCAAGGACCCAATCAATTGTCTGTAGCAAGTATGATCCACCGGACTAGACTCTGAACTCCTCAACTTATGAAAATTGGTAATCATAGGAGTCATCATAGGCTTGTTATCTATCATGCCAAATTTCTTGATCACATATTTACCTTGACCAAGATATATTTCACCTGGCTTTAGCGAAACTTCTAGTCCCAAGTAATAATGCATAATCCCAAGATCCTTCATATCAAACTCGACTGCTAACTATTTTTTGCATTCCTGAATTTGATGTTCTACACCTGTAATGAGTAGATCATCCAGATACAAGAGTATGATAATTGGTTTACCCTAGGCCACCTTGATCTATAGGTTAGGTCTACAGAACTCTTGGCAAAACCAAGTCTCAATATGTATGCATCCATTATTGAATACCAAGCTCTAGGTGTTTTCTTTAAGCCATATAGAGCTTTCTTCAGTCTATAGACATGAGTCTCCCTCTGATTTATTTCAAATCCTTGAGGCTACTCAATGTAAACCTCTTCATCAATAGTCCCATTCAAAAATGTTGCCTTAACATCCATTTAATGAATGTTCTATCCCATAGTAGCAGCCAAGAAACAAGTGATCTTATTGTCGTATATCTAGTTGTGGGAGCAAAGGTTTCCTTGTAATCAATCCCTTTTTTCTGTGATCATCCTCTTGCTACAAACCTTGCTTTGTATTTATCAATGCTCCCATCTGCAGCATGCTTTATCTTCTAAATCCGTTTCGAAGTGATTATAGATGTGTCACTTGGCCTAGGGACAATTTCCCAGACATCGTTCTTCATGATAGACTAGTATTCTTCCTGCATTGCATTCCTCCACTCTTGATGTTTAGTTGCAACTTCAAAGAAGGAAGGTTTCGCTTCAATGAGCTTTGTCATATATGCAACATACCCATAATACCTTTTTGGTCTTTTACTTTCCCTGAATGTCCCTAATGTTGTATGTCCTTCTGCGTCTTGTAGACTAGTTCTCAACCAAGCATGCCTCTTTAATTTTTCTGGAACAATCACTTGTTGTATAGGCTCACTAAGACCTTCAACATCTTCTTGAGTAGATGTCAAATCTTGACCATCATTGTCCCTTGAGATATATTCAAAGATAGGTATATCTTCTTCATCAGAGTCAACTAGAACATCCTTCGATTTTTTGTATGCCATGCTTTCATCAAAATTGACATCCCTGCTCACTTCAATTCGACGATCCTCCTTAATATAGATTTTTTGCGCCTTAGCTAAAGCACTATACCCAACAAAGATCCCTTTGAACTAGTACAATATAACTTCTTTCTCTTGTTCTAGGGTATATGAATATACACAGGACACCCAAATATTCGAAGGTGATCCACACTTGGCTTCTTTCCTGTAAATGCTTCTTCCATAGTCATGTTGTTGAGAATCTTGTGAGGACTTCAGTTTTGCAAGTAAAAAACTATCACACATGCCTCTCCCCATAGGATTTGAGGGAGATCTTGATCACATAGCATGGCCCTACCAAATTATTCAATAGTTTTATTTTTCCTTTCAGCCAAACCATTTTTTTCAAGATTATAAGGAACAATGAGCTCCCTCTTAATCCTTGCTTCCTTACATAAAGCTATTAGTTGTTTAGAGGTGTATTCTCCACCATTGTCTGACCTCAGAGCCTTGATCTTTCTCTTAGTTAGATTCTCCACTTCAATCTTGAATTCCTGAAACTTCTTGAATACCTCATCTTTGTTCTTGAGGAGGTATGGACAAGTTTTACTTGAGAAATCATTAATGAAGGTCACATAATATTGATGTCCACCAAGAGACTTAACTCTCATAGGTCCACATACATCTCAGTGTATGAGATCTAAAACTTACTTAGATATGGTATCACTTCTTGCAAATGGCTTCTTCACATTCTTGCCTAGAGCACATCCCTTACAGGTTCCCTCATGCTCTTCCTTCAATTCGGGGATGTTATTGACCATTTGACTTAGAGATGGAAAAATCTTATAATGAAGGTGTCCATACTTTATATGCCATTGTTCAGAAGGACTCACATTCAAGTGGACTAGGGCATGAGATAGAGGGGTAAAATGTCTATATAGTGTCCCCTCACAGATCCCAATCACCCTAGCATCATCAATACTAGAGCCCTTACCCCAAACCAAAACCTTGTCATCAACAAAAGCATGTAAAATGTCTATAATGTCCCCTCATAGATCCCAATCACCCTAGCATCATCAATACTAGAGACCTTACCCCAAACCAAAACCTTGTCATCAACAAAAGCAATTATATCACCCTTATCCTCTAGACAAGAAATAGAAGGTAAGTTTTTCTTCAACCCTAGAACATATTGAATATTGTTGACGTGAATGCTTAGAACATATTGAATATTGTTGAGGTGAATGCTTCCACTAGACTCAAGCTCCAACGAGGTAGATCCAATGCCCTTCACTGGATAACTCTTCTTATCTCCAATTTCAATTAAGTGAGAGGAGTTTCCTTTAGATATAGTTTGAAATTGACTGCATTCTCCTGTCATATGTATGGAGTCACCACTGTCAATAACCCATACATTCTTGTCCTTGAAAGTATCGGACTTCCATTTATTACATTTTTTGCTAGCTTGAGATGATCTTTAATATGCAATCCTTGATGGATGTAGCAAGATTCCCAAGAAACTTAAAGCCCTTCTCCATAATCCTTGCCATATTGCCAACTAGAATGTGATCTCCAGTCTCCTTTTTGCACCTTAGCTCTGATACCATGTTGGAAAATCTGGAGACTTGTAGATTATAAATGATTTTCCTTTACTGGATAATTACTTGTGATGTATGTTGGCCTTTCATTACTTTATTAGATCTTGTTCATCAAACAATTACCAAAGCAATGAAGATCGTAACAAGACAAAGTACACAAGATATAGGCTTCAAGCCAGGGAAAAACCCCTCCAGGGGGAAAACCTAGAAATATGCTTCTCTTCTTATATAGAATATGCTTACAAAGAGACTTCCAAGACGTAAGGACCAAAGCCAACAACCTTACCAAGCACCAACTTAGTCCCTAACAAGTTCTTCTCCAAGGAAACTCTCAAACTTCGACCCAAAATTTCGGCCCTGCCACTGCTCCTCAAAATTTCAACCCTGCAATTTTGGCCTCTTATAATTGTGGCTACACAAAAACCCAATTTCACACATGTGAACAGAGAGAGAGAGAAATATTTAGCCAAGGAAACTCGATTCTTCCTTCATCCTCATAGCTCTTCTTCTCCTTCACTATTGCAGATCGAACTTGTGATAGATGAGTGCTCCAAATGAGGTCGAGCTCCTTGTATTTATAGCCTTTTTGAAGGGTCGAATAGCTCTCCCTTAGGCCAGCTTGATCTACGCTTGGGTCGACTTGGCCTTGGAATACAAAATGGCATTTTCTTGATAAAATAAATATATTTCTTTATTACAATGAGACCAAATGGAACTATGACACATGACCAATATTATTCTTTATCCTAGAAAGACCTAGAAAAGCTAAAAGCACGAAGAACATGCTTTTGACTCAAACTTCAGTATGAAACCCATACTCCAAAATAAAATATAATTTATTTTTCTTTCTTTATAAAGAATATACAATGTCATGATCACAAATAGGTCATTATGAAGACCAAACCTAGTTACAAATTTCAACATACCCATCCCATGATTCAAATACATTGAAAAAAAATTATGTGATTCAAATACATTGGATTAAAAATGTAAATGTTCTTATTTATTTCAAATATATAAAAGAATGGGTAATTTTTTAGAGAGTACAACTTATAAAAGAAGTGATTGTGAGACATTCTTTTTACACAATGAAAAAACCTATCATAACTTAGTTGTCAAACTAGCAGTGACAGCAACCATCATTGGTTGTTATATGTAGATGCAAGCTAATTCATCGTTGTTATTCAAGGAAAACCATGCCACTTGGAATTACCTATTGGTGGTCCATAAAGGGGTAGGCTTTCACTTCTACCATATGCCTCTAGGTCTTGAGCTATTAACATGTTTCCTTACATTTGAGGAACACGAACTCTTAGCCAATTAGAAATAGTTTTAGGGCATATTGCAAGTAGGCATTGTGAGACACATACCCTTAAAGAGTACTTATTGTGACAATTGTGATCATTTTTATATATTGTAAGGCCTTATTTAGTATATAAAAGTTCAACATCCAAAATACATTGGGGCCCATAATGATTTATTGCTCAATCACTAATTGCTTGAAAGTAATCAAAGAACTAACAACATACTGTGAGTGTTTAAACTCAAGATGGCATATAAGATACTCTATTAGAAATCCCTTGTACTGTCATCTATTGTGATGGTGCCACGTATGAATTCTCGCAATAACAAGTAATATTTTTTATGCATATAAATTGACCATCCTATTACCTTTGGAAACTCACCAAACACATTCATAACCACATCATCAAGGAGTGAAAAGTGGGCCTACATCTAAAAGCTAGGAAGCCATCAACCTATACTCTTCCCTAAGGGTGCCTAACTTCAATCCAGGGCGAGCAAGTAGGTTTTCCATGTACTTGAAGTTGTGTAAGGTTTCCAGTTTTGCATGCAATGTTTGGAAGCTATGACTTAAAGAAACACTATCATATTTTAGAATTCTTGATATTGTTGGAAATATTGTAGTGAGCCATAAGAAATATTAATGTTTGCTTATTATTAAGCAAGAAAGAAGTATTTTTGATGTAGGAATTTCAAGTGCCTAAGCAACTTGAAATTTGTCAAACTAACTCCAAATGCACCTTTGAAAGAAATTTCCTAGCACAAATGTTGTAAATAAGATGTTGAAAACAATGCATATGATGGCCCATGCCCTAAATATTAGTAATCCAAGATATGGGAAAGGGACGACGACTAACTAAAGTGTTTAATTTTATCCCTACAATGGCAAGGTAAAGTTGAATTGGTATCCTCTTTGAAGATAACAATATCACCATTGAATATCATATTTGGCAACCCAATTTATC
Source organism: Pinus taeda (assembly GCA_000404065.3). NCBI lineage: Eukaryota > Viridiplantae > Streptophyta > Pinopsida > Pinales > Pinaceae > Pinus > Pinus taeda. The sequence goes on along the minus strand of APFE030206175.1, from coordinate 63,473 downwards.
CCTGATTGCAAAGTGAGACATGGTCTACAAATAAGTCTCCAAATATGGCGTAAAAATATGTTGACACAATCCTTGTTTGTGAATTAGAGAAAACCATGTTGAAATGGGGTGTACAATTTGGCTCAACACTCTTGCTTCTAGAGGCAAAGTTCCTTACTACGCATGTTGAATATCTCCAATACACTTTAATGATAACAAAGAATACCCAAAATTTAGGTCATGGATATGAAGTACCTTGAACAAGCACAAATAAAAGTAATGCAGTTTAAGGACCATTTCACACCAAGGAGTGGACGAAGAGTGAAAGATATCAATAAAGTCACACAATAAGACATTCACTGACATCACAACAAAGAAAGGATGGTACAGATGGCACACGTTTTATTGAGCACTATGGCTTAAGTGGCATAGGGCCCTCATCCAGCTCATGGAAAAACCTACCTTAACATAGGGTCCTCAAGCACGCTTCCAACCTTTGACACAAACAAGTAACAAAATATTCATTTTGCAGAAGATGACCCACAAAAAAAAAGCAAGCAAACTAATTAGCAAGGAAAAATAAATATGAAAAAACTATAGAGTAAATCATTCTCATAACCTTCTTAATGATATCTTTGGCAACAGAAATTGTTATTCACAGAATCATAGTCATGCAACTTGAACCAATCATTCACATGATCAACATATCAATCAAATGTGATGGACAGGCTTCTACTTACATACAACGATTTCTGAAAGAAAATAACCAGAACTTGGATATGTTTCCTATTTCACTTCAATGTTTAAGTACATTCTTCTTGAAGGATTAGGAGGTTATACTTCTTTTATTTAAATAAACAAAAACAAAAAACAAGAGTAGAAACTACCTAGGAAACCATGTAAACAAGTAGAATGAAAACAAGACAATTAGGTAAAACTGAAACAAAAAACATTTTATTGTAAGGCTAACTAGGATGCAACAAATGAAAGTAAAAGATATGTACAATCGACAAACCCAAAATTGACTGAAATCAAACAAAGCATTCTAATCTAATAAAGCAATTGACCTGGAAGGTCAGTCGAGCATTCCACCCAAGATGGAATAATCAGGAGTTTGTGTTTTGTGATGTGATCAATTTTGACATTGGTTTGATCATAATTGACTTGCACGATAAAAAACTTTGATCCATATGTTTACTTTGTCATGAATGGATTCTTAAACACCATATTGAACGATTGTAGGGACAAGCGTTACTACATTTTACAAGTCGATCTATCTCTAAATTAAGCCTCAAATGTTTAAATCATTTATCAATTGAACCATCCCAATAATTACCACAACTTTGAAATAATGTGGTAAGGGAGTGAGAATGGTAGGAATCAAGTTGACTTGACCCAACATGGTCAATAAAACTGTTCAAAGGGACATTTGGCAAGATCACATAAAGTAGTAGCATCCTCCCCTTGGACTTTGTTTCTTAGTACAATTTGAGGATCCTCCAAGTCCAATTATTGGCTTAGTTTCTTTGTACAGGTTTGTGGTTCATTTTGTTCTAATGTAAGAGTCAAAACCTCTACCACGTGTTTGATTGAGTCACTCAAAGATTATCAGCTTCTGCAGTACTTTAACAGTCCAATTAATCAATCCTGCTAAAATAGTCAGTCAACTCAAATAGCCACTTAAAATATCTCCTTTCAAATTTTAAAGAAAACAAAAAAATTGCTACAAACAAAATCTTAGAGAAAGCATCCCAACTAACAAATGAGTTCTAACTCCACCATTTCAAGTTTAAGTTTAATCTCGCAAAAAGATGTATGAACCTAAAAAATAATTTTACATTATGTCATAAAAATAAACATAGGGTTAATAATGGCCCCTTACTTAAATAAACATAGGGTTAATAATGGCCCCTTAAGAATTCCAAATTGTTAACCCATCATCTTCATAACTTTAATATCGTTAACATCGATTTCATGTAGATAACAATCTCAAGCCTTCTAAGTTCTAACACAAGACTACATAGCCTATCTTAGATGTAGAAAAGTATTCTATGCAGGAAATGAGTTAATTAATTTCCAAAACAAATGGATAACTAGCATGTGTTCTAGCTAAAAATAATATTTACAATCTAATTCATGGCAATGGAAGTATTTAAAAGGAATCCAATTTAAAGTCTTCGGCACAATATAAAAATATTCTGCATCAAGCACTTAAAAAGACATGTTACGTCACGATAATTGGCCAATACATTTCCATTGCATTGCAGGATTTGAAAAAATATTAACCTCGAATCATAGGATTCATTCGTGACAGTGGATATAGTAGATCAAAGTTTGATACCAATAAACACATTGAATATTTTTTATCATTGAAAGCTGTAATCAATTATATCGATAAAGGATGGGGTACTCTATTATATATTAACAAAATCTGCAGCTGGACATAATGTGGTGACATCAACAGAAGTTTGTTAAGTTCCATGATCCTTATCATGATCATGATCTTGCTCATTTAACCTAGTTCAAAGAAATTAGAAGCTGATTTAATATGTGCTTAGAAGGTCAGAAGTCAGCAAAATACATGCAAAGTCATTTCCTTTATAAATGCAAACTTTATCAATACAAAAGGGCTTCCATGTTGTAGTAATTCTCTTTCTTTTACACGTGTAGTCTTTATTGGTACAGGACTTCATGGGGAAGCAAGCAAATAATTGGATTATTTTAAGCCTAATCTAGTACAGTGTATTTCAAATCGTGACATGAATGTCCCACAACTTCAACCACCTCCATTTATCCATATAAACTAGCGTTTACTTCTGTAATTGGAATATCAGAAATGGGATCAATTGGATGTTCTCCATCTATAAATGCATGTGCAGATAGAATTCTTGAAGCATCTCTTGTATGATCATCTGAAACATCCACATGTCAACCATGAGACACTTGCAAAGATGTACAAAAACAAAATGAAGACATAGATAAGATACATTTTTTCATCCCTCATCAAACAACAAGAAGGCAGATCCCTGCTATAGTAAAGAGAAACCACATAACAAGTCCAAAGAAGATTGGCGTCGGTAGTAAAACTACCATAACTATCTCGGACAGATAATAGAAAAAGAATACAAGTGAAGCCAGCCTGAAAGCTCCGTGAAAATCATAGACAAAGATTGTCTCCAAATCTGAAGTTTGTGGATCTTACGATGCGTGGGGCTTGAATCTATATCTCAGACAATAGGCAACAGAAGCCCGCAGAAGTTGTCAGTTTCAGGAACGAGTTACAGATTATACCATACCAATGACAAAATTGTGGGAACCACTTGAGATGCAGTTGGAAATGAATCACCTATGGTCACAGAAGAACTTGGTGGTTGAAAGAAAAGCTTTGTTCTTTACGTTTTATCTAAAGACCAAACATGAAAATGTGCAGCAAGTCAAGAGACAATCTAACTTTACAAATTGGTTCTAGGCATCATGCATTACTGCTAATATTGCATGCCTAAAAAGTTAAAAACCAACTACAACAGAAACTCTTAAAATATTTATATGAGTAGAGATACCAATAATATGGTGCAAGTTTTCTAGTTAGCACGAAAGTTAAATCCTACTTAATACAATAAGAAATCCAGGAGGGTTAATGTAACGGAAGTTCGACATACCAAAAAGAGAATTCCATGAGGTTGAAGGAACTGTTGCCATATAGTTTAAACCTAAATAAAACAAGATAATGAAAATGATTGTCACCATCACATACGTTGGAATTGCCAAAGCCCAATACCTGAAAAAAGGTAAGACAGGAAAGTCAATAACTTTCATTTCCTGAGATCTAGTGTACATTTCAAAGAGCTCTCCTTTTCACATAAAACCTTTAAAATAAAATGCAAGAAAAGCTAGAGAAAACTTCCAGTAAGCTAATATGCAAAACAAACTGTTATAGGAATAACATTACAGTATTACAAATTTATGAAAATTATAGATTTTTTTAAATAATGAATCCATACAGGTGAGAAGAATTTTAGATAGTGGAGGAATGACCTGTTATAGGGTTTTATGAACCCAACGTTTCGGACTACCAAGTGAGTCCCCCCTGATGATGGACTCATTTGGTAGTCCGAAACGTTGGGTTCATAAAACTCTATAACAGGTCATTCCTCCACTATCTAAAATTATAGATTTCCCAAACTCTTTATGAATCTTTGAAAGTTACAGATTTCCCAAACTATTTATAAATCTTTAAAATATGATCTTTCCAAGAGAAGTAAAATTACAGAAAACGACAATAAATCTGAAATTCATTGTTCAACATGTATGATAATAAAATTGGAAGATTGGCATGCACTTGTGTTTCCTAAATGTGAACTGTCCTTTTAGTCCTCTCTTCTACTTGCAATACTCATAGACGTAACTCTGTTGAATTTGGATCATAAGAAGCATGTACAACTAGATGGTTGATGGATTAACTTCACCATAAAGCTCCCGAAAAAGTACAAACTCAAAAAGAAATTACAGTAATGCCAGAAGTGACTAATATCCAACAAAAGTAGGTAACCCTAGGAGAACATTTTTTTCACTTTGGTCAGTGAGCCAGCCAGCAGCCCTATGATGATCTACAGATAGCTTTACTTCATAGCTCACCACCTATGCTCTAGTCAGTGTTCTCTACCATCTAGCATCCTTCTTGAAGGAAGGTGGATCATCTATCAAAAGGTATACTACCATTTATGTTATCATGTGCTTTCATTTAATATTTGGGGCATGCTAATATAGATTATAGGTCAAGTTGGATAACTGACTGCTCTTGATTGTACCTTTGTTCCCATACTTCTCTTGGGAGATTTATCCTTTGGCCTTATTCCAGTGTGACCTCCCCTAAGGTCCTTTACTTCCATTGTTGGGAGGGGCATCAATAGGAGGCACTAATTGATGTAGCATGTTGTAATGTTCATAAACAGGAAATTAAGTGATAAACAAAGCATGCAAACAATCCAGCAATCAGAAAAACGAAATTTACATCAAGCACCCATGAAAACACTGGAAATAGAGAACTGCTGAGTCGATTTATTAATTCTTCAAAGGAAAATACCATGACAAAATAGAATGGTGCACCTGGGCTTATCTCAATGGACAAGCATGACAAAATCCAGGTGAGCAAATGTTGCACTGAAGGCTGCCCCAACCTGTTGCACCAAAACTGAAATGCGTTGCCCAGAAACTGCACTGTCTACTGAAATCGAAGGGCTGGAATCACTGCTTCCTGTCCTCAGAAAATTATGAGATTTCAGCGCCTTGCTCCTTGGCCGAAACCCAATAATGGTTTGGTTTGCTTCAGACTTTTGAAATTTGACCCCCAAGGAGCCCAACCTTAGCGGCAACTACAAAACTCGGCCTACTGGAAGGAAGTTGTAAAACCTCCTGGAAAATGCCCCAAATCACTAAGATGATCCCTTCTATGAATCTCCTTCCTTCCCAGCTGTGATTCCGAGTTGTAGCTCTTCCCCTCAAGACCCACGAATTGACTGAACTGGCCCTCTATGCTGTCCTCCAAGCTTGGAATTCCAATCACTGGTTTGCTGCCTTCTGTTGCCCCAAAACTCTTCCTGAATGCTGGCCAAATGATGTCCTTCAGATTCCTTGGCTTCTCCGACTAATGGCTTGCCCAAGATAGCTCTTTCCCCCACTGCGTGTTCTCCACTGATGGCCCAGAAATACGCACTCCTTGAAGATAGTTGAATGACTTTGCTATAGATACTCCGCGGAACTCCTCGAAATGCTATGGAACTGCCTTCCTAGGGTGGCACTCGAAGTCCCCTGAAGGTAAGGTTGAATTGAACAGCCAGTTGACTCGCCTAAGCAGCTCGAGCAAACAGTCAAGTAAAATTCGATATACAAGTGTGAATGACCGACCAAGTGAAAGGCTCCTTCTCCTTATGACTTCGTGGGCCTTCCTTTGCCTCATGTGAGCCCCTCCAACAGCTATACGAATTCCCTCCAAGAAATTTGAATTGCTTAGTTCGAATTCCCACATAGGTGGCCCCCACCTTCCACTAGCCAACTAATCTGGCTGAAATTTCTCCTAAGTCCCTAAGTCGAAACTACTTGGTCCTTTTCCTAGGAAAATTGGGCAAAATTGTGTAGAGATAAGGCTGTTACAAATGTATTTGGGAAGGGGCATGACAGTCCTCCCCTTCCAAATGTTGCTTTCGCTCAAGCAACTTTAGACCTAGGTGCTCCAAAATGTGCTCACCCTCCCAAGTGGCATCCTCATCCGATAAGTTCTTCCAGCGTACCAAGAATTCCCTGATGGTACTGCTCCTCAACTTCCTTTCCCTCCTCTCCAAAATAGCCTCAGGCTCCAAAACCAAGTGGCCCTCATCATCCAATGGGGGTAACTCTACTACTGCGGTCACCTGTTGCCCCAACACCTTTTTAAGGAGTAAGACATGGAATAGATAGTGAATCCTGCTCCCCGAAGGCAACTCCAGCTCGTAGGCCACCTCCCCAACTCGCCTAATCACCCTGTATGGCCCATAAAAGCAGGGTCATAGCTTCTTGGCCCCCTTCTACTTCAACATGGACTGCAATTATGACTACAACCGGGGATACACTAAATGCCCCTCCTCGAAATGTCTCTCGGTCCAGTGTTGGCCTACATACACCTTCTACTGGTCTTGTGCTGTCATTAAGTTAGCCTTGAGAGCCTTGAGGAGGTCTTGGCTCTCTTGGATCCAATCTTTGGCCTTTGGGGCCCGATTGTCTCCAAAAACAACATCAGCAAAAGATAATGCATCATGACCATACAAGGCACGGAAAGGAATCATACTGATGGACATGAGGTGGGTGGTGTTGTAGCAATACTCACCCAAATGCAGCCACCGAATCCAAGCCCTTTGTTGCTCCGTCACATAGTTCCTCAAGTACTGCTCCAACCACTGATTAACTCGCTCTATCTGGCCATCTGTCTAGGGGTGGTAGCTCATGCTAGGAGTGAGCTCGGTACCAACCAACCTGAAAATCTCCTGCCAGAAGCCTCCCATGAACCTGCTATCCCTGTCACTCACGATGTTCTTGGGAAACCCGTGTAACCAGAAGATCTCCCTAAAGAACAGCTCTGCAACTTGTGCAGCCAAATATCTGGTAGGGATGGCGAAAAAATGGGCATACTTGGTCAACCAGTAGACCACTACATAAATGTAGTCCTTACCTTGCACTGTGGGGAGCCCCGTGATGAAATCCATGGAGATACTTTCCCATTTCCCCTCGGGGATGGGAAGTGGCTGTAACAATCCTACAGGGTGAATCAACTCCTGTATGTGCTTCATCACGTCCCCCTTGAGGCCCTTCCATGTGAATCGCTCCATGATTGCCATGTATGTTTTCTTGAACCCTGATGCCCTAACAATGGCGAGTCATGTGCTTCCTGAAGCACTCTCTCCCTCAACTGCGAGCTGGGCACCAGAAAGGCGCGCCCCTTATAGTAGATAACCTCGTCCATCACCTGGTAGTGCTCATCTGCGTGGGTACCCTCCAAAATCTCGCATGCCCTCCTATCCTTGGAATACTCCACCAATAACTGGGCCTTCCAATCATGGCAGATGCTCATGAGTGATAGGCTGCGGGTCTCCGTGATAGGTCATCAGCCACCACATTGTGCTTTCCCCACAAATACTCTATGTCAAAGTCATAGGCCTGCACCTTGCTGACCCATCTTTGTTGTCTGTCATTGAGGCTTTGTTGCCCCATGAAGTGACGAAGACTATTAAGATCAGTCTTTCCCCGAAACATGTTACCCAACAAATACTGTCGAAACTTGGCCAACGCATGCATGATGGCCAGCATCTCTTTGTCATATATAGAATATGACCGCTCATGGGGTAAGAGCTTCCAACTCTCGAAAGCAAAGGGGTGCCCATCCTGTGATAGTACTCCTCCAACTCCCACCCCGGGTGCATCAAACTACACGGTGAAGGGCTGGGAAAAATCCGGAAGTGCTAAAACTGGACAACTACTCATCACCTCCTTGAGGCGATCAAAAGTTGCATGTGCCCCATCAGTCCATGTGAAAGCCCCTCTCCTGGTCAAATCTGTTAGGGGTGCTGCCAACTGCGAAAACCCCTTGACGAACTTTCGATAATAAGTGCAGATGCCCAAGAAGCCCCTCAACGTTGTCACATCTCTAGGTACTAGCCAATCACAGATAGCTCGTATCTTCTCCTCATGGACCTTCACCCCATCTGCACCAATGATATGCCCTAAGTAGAGCATCTTTGTTAGGCCAACTCACACTTGGACAGTTTGGCATAAAGCTGCTACTCCTCCAAAATACGCAGCACCTCCTCCAAGTGTTGGAGATGTTCCTCCCAAGTCCTGATGTAAATCAAGATATCGTCGAAGAAAACCAACACAAATCTTCTCAACCGCCTCCGGAACACATGGTTCATACACGACTGGAAAGTAGTAGGGGCATTGGTCAACCCAAATGGCATGACCAGGGACTCGAAGTGCCCATAATGGCACCGAAAAGTTGTCTTGGGGATGTCCTGATCCCTCACCTTGATCTGGTGGTACCTTGAACGTAGATCTATCTTAGAGAAGTACTTGGCTCCTCTACACTCATCCATCAACTCATCTATGCAAGGGATGGGGTACCTGTTCTTCAGTCTCTCCCGGTTGAGGGCTCGGTAGTCAATGCACATGCACAAGGTTCCATCCTTCTTCTACACCAACACTACTGATGAAGCAAAAGGACTGGAACTTGGCCTGAAATGGCCCAATGCCAACAGCTCTTTGATGGCCCTCTCAATGTCATCCTTATATGCCTTAGGATGCCTATAAGGGGTAGTGATCATTGCCTGCGCACCCGGCTCCAGCTCAATGGTGTGCTCGAATCCTCGGTCTGGCGGCTGCCCTGGTGGAATATCCCCAAACACCACTGCATACCTATCCAACAAGGCTTGTATGTCTGGAGGTGGTGGTTGGACCTATCCTCCAACCTCTGAGACCCTCAACTCCACCGCCCATGTTATGTCCCCATGTCGCAGATCTGCCTCCATCCTATGCGTTGAGACTGTCTGGGGTGGATATGAATGCATGCCTCTAAGGACCATTGATTTTCAGTCCAGCCCAGTGAACTCCATCTCTAGTTTCTTCTTATCAGTAGTGACTCGCCCAAGGGAGTATAACCAATGGACACACATCACCACATTGGTGTCTGGCACACATCGACCACAAAGAAATGGTTCGTCGTAGAGTAGTTTCCCATAACTATTGTCAAAGCAGGCACATATCGAGTGCACTGCATGGTAAGGTCACCTGGTACCAAGACTGAAAAGCCCTCAAACTCAGTTGTGGTGATGCCAACTAGGCATCTATGAAGTTGTGGGTAGCCCCACTATCAACTAATACCGACACCCTTTGTCCCTATATAGTGCCTCTGAACCTCAATGTCAAGAATTTGGGGACCCCGCATAAAGAAGCAAGGACTCCCCTGGATGGAGCAAAGGATGCCCCTCCCTGTGGAGGTGGTGGTGGTGGTCCCTTATTCGTCGGACTATCACCGTATCCCATACCACACTCCTGCTCCATCTCATCCTCCTAGTCACTGTCTAAAAAGACCTCAATATAATGTGCTTTGCCAGCAGTGCACCGATGGCCTGGTGCCCAGGGCTCTCGACAAGTGAAGCACAAATTCCTCCTTCTGAGGTCCTTCCGTGTCTCATCATCTAGCTGCCCCCGACCTTGGGTGGTTCTCGAAGGTGGAGGTCTAGTGTCATGCCCCTTCTAGGGAAAAAAGGTCCATGTTGGAAAAGGTGCTCTAGTCATGGGGATGGCCCCATGCAGATCTCTAGGCACATAACTGCCTCCTGTAGCGTGGAAGGTCGGCGTGACTTCACCAATCCATGCAAGGGCTCAAATAAGCCCTCTCGGAAGGTATATACCCTCCAAGCATCTGATAAGTTCGGGACAAACACTGAAACTCGCAGAAACTCCGAAATGTATTGCTCTAGGTTGCTTATCTGGCGTAGTTGGGTTAGCTCCCTGAAATGGGCCTTCGGATCCCTCTGGTCAAAGCGTTCCACCAACCTCTTGGTGAAATCCTGATATGAAGCCACATTAGCATGCCCCAAGGTGGCCAAACCATGAAACCACTTGTCATGGGCTCCCCCCTCCATATGCAGCATGGCCATCTTGATGGCTTCCAGCTCTGTCATTCGGTTGAGCTGGAAATACGTATCCATCTTCTCAACCCAAGTTTGAGTAGTGCACTTGGTAGTGCCATCGAATGTAGGGAAGTACATCCTCCCTATGGCCCTCTGCAACTCATAGCTCAGCGTGCCCTGTCCTCCATAGCCCTTGCTCTTCTCATTCTGCTTGAGCTTGCAGAAATCTCTAAAAGAGAGTGCTTCCTTGAAGTCTGCACCCATAGATTGCCACTCTCGAAAGTGTTCTCCCATCTATGTGGGTTCTTCACCCCCTGTTGCTTCGATCTGTGCCATAGGCACGAAAGAGAGCGGTGTGGCTCAAGCTGGCCCACTAGCTAATGTGGGTTGTGCTACCAGTGAAGGGTGATCCAATTGTTGGGAGGCTCCAAAAGTTTCCCTAAATAAAAATCCTCTAGGGGTGGTCCTCTCTTGGTTCTGCATTTTTATCTCCTCCAGCATCTCTTTCTGGCCCTTTGCTAAATCATTCAAAGCCTTCAAGAGGTTGTCAATATCCATCTCCTCCCTGCATTTAAGCTCTACCATATCTTCATCTGCTACCACTGCTTTCCCCCTGTCCTCCATGTTTGGAGTGATTTCCAGCTCTCTTTGTCTGCTTCAGTACCTCTGCATCTTGTATGTGATGTTTTGTTGGTCCCCTTCTCTCATAGGAGAAAATCCCCACAGTTGAGCCAAAACCTAGGCTCTGATACCACTATAATGTTCCTAAACAGGAAATTAAGTAATAAACAAAGCATGCAAACAATCCAGCAATCAGAAAAACAAAATTTACATCAAGCACCCATGAAAACACTGGAAATAGAGAACTGTTGAGTCATTTTATTAATTCTTCAAGGGAAAATACAATGACAAAATAGAATGGTGCACCTAGGCTTGTCTCAATGGACAAGCATGACAAAACCCAGGTGAGCAAATGCTGAACTGAACACTGCCCCAACTGTTGCACCAAAACTGAACTGCGCTACCCGCAAACTCAATTGTCTGCTCAAATCGAAGGGTTGGAATCACTGCTTCCTGTGCTCAGAAAATTATGAGATTTCAGCTCCTTGCTTCATTGGCCTAAACCCATAAAAACCTAGGAAGAGTTTGGTTTGGTTCAGATTTGTGAAATTCGACCCCCCAGGAACCCAACCTCAGCTGCAACTGCAAAACTCAGACTGCTAGAAGGAAGCTGTAAAACCTCCTAGAAAATGCCCCAAATCACTAAGATAATCCCTCCTATGAATCTCCTCCCTTCTTAGGAGGAAGTTCTGATCGAGGACATTTCTTGTAGAGAGGGGCAGTGAGTATCCAGAAGAAGTTTTCCTAGGCCTGAGAGTACGAGGCAGAGAGAGGGCAGAACGACGTCTAGAGAGAGGCAGACGCTGGCCCACACAGAGTTGACGCAATGGCAACGCAGGCCTTAGAGGGAGATCAAATTCTTGCTGAGGAAATTGAGTTTCAGAAGCCGGGAGACAGGGTGTGAGACCGAGAGGCTAGAAACCAAAGTTTCTGGGCAACAGAGGATCAAAAGGAAGAGCAGCACAGTCCCCAGTAGAGGTGGCACAAAGACTGCGTAAGGCTGATGCAGTTCTGCGCGAAGGCTGACATAGAAGGGACGTAGAGCCTCTTTCTAGTGAGATCAAGGTCAGATTATTCCAATGACAAGGTGAGATCATTTCACCATTCATTTTGTCCAGTTTCTCTCTATTTCGAATTGCTAGTTGAGCATCCAAGAATTGTACTCAGATTTTCTCCTGCATAATAATAAAACCCTCAGATCTACTGCACCGGTTTTCTTGCATTGGGTTTTCCCGGGGACATTTGTCCAAAAATAATGGTGTCAATTGTGTTGTATTTTCTTTCTTGCTTAGTCTCTTGTTTCCACATAATATTTAATTAAGTGAAGGCTACAGTGTATGTATTACAATATTTGTCGTAGGAAACTACAAGTAATTTGTTTAGAGGAATTTAACAAATAGAAGTAATACCATCAGTGGCTGCAGTAGGGATTATGGTTGAGGAATTTTCACAGATGTAGTGTCTCCTCACCTACACGTCTATAGATATAGATCACTCCATCCCGGAGCAGGGAAAATGAGTATCCTGGGCCACTTCCCCCAGCCAAATTAGCATGGCCCCATGGGTATGTTGGAAATACTGAGAGGGAGGTGAATCAGTATTCCTTTTCAATTGTTACTTTTACCAGTTAATCAATTATATTTAGAACACAAAATAAGAAATAGGAATAAATTCTTTTATTAATATAATCTTCATAATGAATCAAGTACAATATATAGGGCTCCAACCCTTGATGAAGACATCGATCTTCAATCTCCCAGGCTCCAACCTGTTGCCAAGCACCAACTTGGTCTTTTGTGAGGCTCCAACCTCTAGGGCACCAACCCTATCTTCTCAAGGCACCGACCTTGCGTTTAGGCTCCAACCCCTAAGGCACCAACCCTTCTCTAGTACAAGCTCCGACCTGGTTTCTTGAGGACACCGATCCTCTAGGGCTCCAACCCTATACTTCAAGGCACCTACCTTGTTTGTTCGAGGCTCCAACCTTCAGGGCACCAACCCTCTGGGCTCCAACCCACTGCTATACTTTGTTTAGATATGTTTTATAGTAATTCATGGCTCCCAAAATCTTCTTCACTGAGTTCTTGTCAATCGACAGCTTCACTGTAGTCTCCATGCTACTTCATCAATGACAACCTGTTTTCATATGAAAGAGTCTTCACAATTCTTCATATTGCCCAACAGAGTCTGCAAAGTTTACCTCATGATGATTTCAACAATGCATCATCAACAAGATCTGTTTGCAGAGTGATGACAGCCATGACAGGGATATAGATGGTTTTCTAAGCCCATTGATTCAGTTCAGTAAGCTTTGGAGTTAAGTGTAGAACTTGTAAAAGAAACTTTGCCATAATCCCAAAGAGCCAAGTCAAGATGACAAAAGCTCAAGGAGACGTAGCCCACGATATTTGGGTGAACTCCTAGATTAAATTTGTTGTTGTGTTGATGTTTATTTGTTGCATTATATGGCTGTTATGTGTGTTTAATATCAACAGAAACAAATGGACTTAAAGCACTTAAACAGTTAAAAACAAACAAAGACATACATTTAATTCCGCAATTGTCAACATAAGCTAGATCATATATTTGTTAAGCTTTGGAGTGGGAGGTTCTTGTAAGCATAACAAGTTGTTAAACCCTCATTTCAGATCAGGTGGTATCAGAGCAGGATGCTTGATTGATAGAGCAAAAGATTGCTTGTTCGAAAGGTGTTCAAATAGTCAAATTCTACTGTTTGATTGTTCATAAACTGACTATTGTTTGAGTTTGCAAAGGTGAAGGGAAAGCTACTAAAAAGCTAATCCAGGAGAGGACAAGAAGGAAGAAGGGCTGAAGGCATTCTCCTTACCCAAAGGACCTCAAGGCAACCCTTGAAGCATAAGAGGGTTTGTTTGGAAAAGGCTGCTTGAATAAGAATTTGATTCTACTACCATTTAGTTCAAAAATTTGTCATTAGTTCTTTGAAAGCTTTGTGAATTTTGTTGAAGTGCTTTTGTTCATTTTTATGATGACAACTTCTACAAGTGAGTTTTCCAAATCATCCTCCACAAGATTCTTTGATGAAGACATGAAGTAAGACTTGTTCACCATGATGGATATGGTGAGAGAAATGTATAAGGATGAAAGGAAGAGCACCAAACTTCGAGAGTAGTTGAATTCCATGTTGGAAGAGAAGCAGTTGCTTTTTGACAAATTGCAGGAAATGGAGAGTCAACTTCATATTGCAAATATGAATCTGGAAAGGATGCATGAGTTGGAGACACAACTCCTTGTTGCCAAAGAAGCCTTAGTCAAGTATCAGTTTGAAGAAGAGGTAAACAATTTTAGTTTGTCTTCAATTTCCTCTAAGAATATTTCTGTTGGTTCTTTGAAAAACATACAAGAGGCATAGGGTCCAAGTTGATGTCAAAAATGGACTATGAAGGAAAAGGATTGGGCAAACATGCACAGGGCATTGTTGAACCAATAATGGTTGAGGAAAGGCCTAAATATTTGGGTCTTGGCTATGGACAATCTTATGGAGAAAGTTCCAAAGCAGTCATGAAGGCAATTGAAACAGTGCCTAGAAGGAGTTCCATTTTAGGTTCTCTACCTCAAGTTTGTAAAGATTGTATTCATGGGGAATGCAATTGTTTGAAACATGCTTTGCAAGAAGAAAGTGTTCATAGGCATGCACTCGAACAAGAGAGTTGTGAAAGCTCTAAAAGCATTGAAGAGATTGATAGTGTTCCAAAGGTAGCTACTTCTTCATTTGATTCACCTCTCATGAATGTTATAAAGGTAAAAGAGAAAAGTATAAATCTGATTTCAATCACACTTCTTTTGATTATGTTAAGCATGATAAATTTCCACATAAGCATTGGAAAAAAATTGCATGTTCCTTTTGTGGTTTGGTTAACCATAGTGTTTCTAGATGTTGGAAGAGAATGGCCACATACAGGAAACTTTTGAAGGAAAGGAGGCAAGAAGCCAAAGGACCATCGGACAATGCAAATTATGTTGTAAAGAGGATGAACATGTGTTGTACTTATTTCCATAAGCAAGGACATATTGTTGAAAGGTGTTGGACTTTGAATCCAACAATGCTTCCACGAAATTTGAAGGTGGAAAAAGAGAATGGAAAGAATGGAAATGAAGTTTCCATCACTAATGTGTGTCAAGATGATTCACATATCGATGTCGATGTGCAGTTAAAGGAAGCACCTTTGGTGTGGATTGGTAAGAAATGGCTAGAGCTCTTATAAAATTAAAGTACATGTCTTTTGATGTTAAAATTGGCAACCAGGGCAAAACTTCATGTGTGTCATCATATTCATGGTTGATAATATTTTTATTAGATTCCTCTCGTCGAGAGGTGTAGGATTGATATAAAGATCATCCGATTCCAATAAGTATTCATTGAGATATGAATTTATTTTGATTATGGAATTATTATCAAGCCGACCTACAACTCATGTAGGCTCAGAAGCCCAACAGTGGCATCTATTCAAACACCAACGTTGTGTATAAATATAGGACTTTTTCTCATTTGGACTCACTTATCTCATCACATCTCTCTCTCTCTACTGCGCAGAAAAGAGTCTCTTCTCTACTGCGCATAAAAGGGTCTCTCTCTCACACATGTGAAGCCGGAAGCTGTTGAACCTGAAGCTGCAACTGCAGATCCAAAGATTGACCTGCGTGGCCTAGAAGATCTCCTCTTTGGAACTGCGCTGTAGGTTCATCTGAACCTCCTCTGAAAGCCGCAACTTTTGGTGGTGGAATGAAGTCAATCCGATGAACAGTTTGCAAGATATCGACTGCCCTAGTTTGAAGCCGAAACTACTGAAACTGACGCTGCAACTGCAGAAGTAAAGATTGACCGTGTGGCCTAGAAGATCTCCTCATCTAAACTGCGATGTAGGTTCATATGAACCTCCTCTGGAAGCTGTAACTTTTGGTGGTGGAATGAAGTCAATCCGACGGTCGGTTTGTGAGATATCGTCTGCCCTAGTTTGATAATGAAGCGGCTAACGCTGATGTTGCTGATCTAGGGTTTGCTACTGCTGATATGAATCAGATTCATTGTACTATTTCTCTCTGCTGAATTATTGAAGATAAAATAAGATTTGATCAAAGGGTTTCCCCACACATTGTGGGGTTTGTCCTTGGCTAGCCGCCACATCGTGTCTCTTGTCTTCACTTGTTTTCTGTCAATCGTTTAATGTTCTATGTGCACTTTACTTTAGGTACATGTGATTGCTAATTTGTGGAATATAATAAGAAAAAGAAGTAAACTGTTATAAGCATAGAACATACCATAACTTAACATGGTATCAGAGCTGAGGTGAAGACAAAGCCCGAGCAAGAGCAAGAGCAATCACCGACGAGAAGATTGGCAAGGCTATCCTAAAAGAACGATGGGATCCTCAACACTCTTTCCTGCCGAATACAAGCTCCGTGAGAAAGCTGACTATCACAGATGGAAGATGTCTATCGATCTAACCCTAGAAGATCAAGGAGTGTTGGACCATGTAACAGGCAATATTGTTGAGCCTCCGTCAAATGCATCCGCTGTTGTTTGGAACAAATGGAAAAACAGAGAAATCAAAACAACAAGATCATCCGAGACTCTATCGACAAGCACTTGGTGGCCTACATCTCTGAACTGGACACCTCCAAGGAAGTCTACGATAGACTGGTGAGTTTATTTAAAGTAAATGATACAAATCAAGTTTTGTTTCTTAAAAATAAGCTAAGGGAAATCAAGAAGGGCAAAGATGAGAGTATGCAAGCATACTTCTTAAGAATAACCGAGATCAAGAACGATATCCTATCTATTGGGGAGGCTATTACTGACAGGGAAATGGCACTCACGACTCTTGGAGGATTACCATCCAAATGGTACGCATTCAGGACTACTCTTCTAAATAATAATGTAATTCCTGGTTTCGAGGAATTAATGGCTAGATGCATTCAAGAAGAAACAAGGGAAGAAGAGCAAGAAATGCCCATGCCTAAAGGTCCTCCTACTGCCTTTCTTCTCATGCTAAGAAAAGAAATCATTCTGGGACTAAATCAAAGGAAAGGCTGGACCTAAGGGTGGCAAAAAATGACGATGTTACATCTGCGATAAAGTAGGTCACTATGCAAGGGAGTGCCCTCATAGAAAGGACTCACACCGGGATGATGATCAAAATCCCTCTGATGGCAATCAAAGGAATGACAAATTCAATAGCAAAGGTAAGAGGAGAGCTAGGAATCGAGGAAGAGGGCAACCATTCAAGAAGGCTAGAAAGTCCAGGATGTATTAAATGCACCTGACCTCAAAAAGAACCTAGTGTCCATCTCGGCAATGGAAGACAAAGGCTACAAGGTAACCTTTAGAAATGGCAAGGTATGTATATGGAAAAATAATGTTAAAGATGCCTTTACTCTTGGGTTTAGTGTTGATTCATTATATCAGGTCAATGGAAGTCCACTAGGTGTCATGTCTTGTGACACAACTCTTCAGTCCGAACTTTGGCATCGGAGGTTTGCCCACCTTCATTAGAAAGCTCTACCCGATGTAAGACAGATGGTAACAGGGTGCCCGAATTCCAAGTAGAGAAAGAAGGTGTATGTCTGGGATGTGCCAAAGGAAAGCACAAAAGGGGACTGTTCCCCTCAAGCCAAAGCAAGACCTCCGATATATTACAGTTGGTTCACTCAGGCATATCTAAGGCTGGCATTAAGAGGGAGACTACTACACCACATACTCCTGAGCAGAATGGTGTGGCAAGAAGGAAGAACCGTACGATTGTGGAAGTTGTCCGGGCCATGCTACATGATCAAAGACTTTCGAAGTTTTTATGGACTGAAACTACAAACACCGCCACATATGTACAAAATCGATGCCCTCATCAAGCATTGGGTTCCAAGACTCCTGAAGAAATGTTCACCGTCGGTCAAAGGGAAGTCGTGATTAGTCATGATGTCACCTTTGATGAAGATATGGCTCTCAGCAAGGTGGACAATCTTCCGACTTTGAGGAGCTCTCAAGAAGTCGACACCACGGAACCGAAAGAAAAGAATGATGAATCAATGACTGATGTAGAAGAACCCATGGATCTGATTGATCCTCATCCACATGAGCCTTCCTCTTCTAGGAAGAGGTCTTCATGGCTTAGGGGGATACTTGATGATGTTGAAGGACATGCTGCACCCCAAGGAACCTTTCGTAAAAGTAAGAAACCTAACAGGTATCAGGGATACCTAACCATCATGACCACGATCATACAAAATGAGCCTTCATCATTCTCAGATGTCGTCAAGCATCAAGTATGGAAGGATGCTATGACCGAAGAATATGAGTCTATTATGAAGAATGATGTCTGGGAAGTAATTCCCAGACCCCAGGACAAGACAGTTGTTACTTCCAAATGGTTTTACAAGATAAAGCATGTCGCAGATGGAAGTACGGAAAAGTATAAGGCTCATTTTGTTGCCCGTGGTTTCTCCCAGAAGGAAGGTATAGACTATGATATTTGCACCTTTTGCCAGATATACGACCATCCGCTTGATCATAGCCCTTGTGGCTTCACAAGGATGGAACCTACATCAGATGGATAGACCGCGTTTTTGCGCGGTTCGATCAAAGAAGAGGTCTATGTGGAGCAACCTGAAGGATTTGAGATTTATGATTGAAAATCTCATGTATGCAAGTTGAAGAAGGCTCTCTATGGGCTGAAGCAAGCACCCCGAGCATGGTATGAGAGGATCGATAGCTACTTGATGAAGCTGGGATTTACTAGGAGTGAAGCCGATCCTAACCTTTACTTTAAGGTTGAAGATGACAAACCTCTCAAACTGGTGATGTACGTGGATGACCTCTTTCTAACAAGTGCATACCCTCTCATTCACAAATGTAAGAGGAGTTGGCTTCTAAATTTGAAATGAAGAACCAAGGACTTGAAGTGTGGCAGAAGCCAAGGGAGATTTTCCTATCTAAAGTAAAATATGTGGTGAAGATTCTGAAAAGATTTGGTATGATGGACTGCAATCTTGTGACTACCTCGAGGATCTTAACTTTCAGAAGTTATGTGGTAGTGATGTCGGACCAGATTTGGGAAATGCCTCTGAGTTTCAAAAAAACTCATTCCCGTTGATGTTCTTGGTGAACCTCCGTCCGAACATATGTTTTGCGGTTAGCATTGTGAGCTCATATTTGGTTGAGCTTCACTAGATTGGTGCCAAGAATCTTCTGAGATGTTTTTAGGACACAGTCTCTCATGGGTTGAGATACATTGCCGAAAATATGAAACTGCATGATTATTCGAATGCTGATTAGGCAAGTAGTGTGGAGGATCACTGAAGCACTTTTAGTGTTGTTTCTCTTTGGATTTTGCTTCGATATAATGGATGAGTAGGAAGCAGAAGTCGGTTGCCATAAGCATCGCCGAGACCAGATACATATCTATGAGTATGATCTCGTATGAAGCTGCCTGGTTGGGAAAGCTCTTCAATGAACTGTTTGAACACATACCATTGTGATTCTCTGTAACAACCAGAGGTGGCATTCGATTACTGAGGAATCTCGTATTTGTCGATTGCTCCAGCAGATAGACATCATCTGGGATATGGTAAGTCGATGAGCAAGGAGGCTCCATCGCATTAAGATGATGTACAGGTCAATACACCTTGTCAAAGCCCCGAGGAAAGATCTAATCTGTGATTTTCCCAAACGACTTGGAGTTGTCAAGAAACCCTTGTACAAGGGTCCTGCATGTTGCATACACTCAGCTCTGGGAGCTCTAAGGACTTGCGGTTCTTACTGGAGCAACATATGACCACAGAGTGACTCACCCTCCCCTGGTGGTGTGCACTGGAACAAGATGATTCGCTCTCTTGTGGGACAAGATGATTTGCTCTCTTGTGGAATAGGATGATTTGCTCTCCTGTGTAGCAGGATGATGTGTTCTCCTGTGAGGCCTGGATTGATGTGTTCTCCATGGCGACTATAGCAGGATTGATGTGTCCCTGTGAGGCCTGGATTGATGTGTTCTCCATGGCGACTGTAGCAGGATTGATGTG
>APFE030206175.1:1584-43645 GCA_000404065.3 Pinus taeda | reverse complement strand
ATGCAAGCATACTTCTTAAGAATCACCGAGATCAAGAACGATCTCCTATCTATTGGGGAGACTATTACTGACAAAGAAATGGCACTCACAACTCTTGGAGGATTACCATCCGAATGGTACGTGTTCAAAACTACTCTTTTGAACTATAATATAATTCCTGGTTTCGAGGAAGTAATGGCTAGATGCATTCAAGAAGAAACAAGGATAGAAGAGCAGGAAATGCCCTTGTCTAAAGGTCCTCCTACCTTTTCTTTTCATGCTGAGAAAAGAAATAATTCCGAGTCTAAATCAAAAAGAAAAGCTGGATCTAAGGGTGGAAGAAAAGGATGATGTTTTATTTGCAATAAAGCAGGTCACTATGTAAGGAAATTCCCTGATAGAAAGGACTCCCACCGTGACGATGATCAAAATCCCTCTCATGGTAATCGAAGGGATGGAAAATTCAATAGCAAAGGTAAGAGGAGAGCTGGGAATCGAGGAACAGGACAACCATTCAAGAAGGCTAGAAAGTCCAGGATGTATTAAATGCACCTGACCTCAAAAAGAACCTAGTGTCCTTTACTCTTGGGTTTAGTGTTGATTCATTATATCAGGTCGATGAAAGTCTGCTAGGTGTCATGTCTTGTGACACAACTCTTTAGTCCGAACTTTGGCATCGGAGGTTTGCCCACCTTCATTACAAAGCTCTACCCGATGTAAGACATATGGTAACATGGATGCCCGAATTCCAAGTAGAGAAAGAAGGTGTATGTCCGGGATGTGCCGAAGGAAAGCTCGAAAGGGGACCATTCCCCTCAAGCCAAAGCAAGACCTTTGATATATTATAGTTGGTTCACTTAAGCATATCTGAGGCTGGCATTAAGAGGGAGACTACTACACCACATACTCCTGAGCAGAATGGTGCGGTGAAAAGGAAGAACTGTACGATTGTGGAAACTATCTCTATGGGTAGATGATGTAACAATCTCTGATGTGGACAAACCCATGGATCTTATTTATCCACCTAAGCCTTCCTCTTCTAGGAAGAGGCCTTCATGGCTTATGGGGCTACTTGATGATGCTGAAGGACATGCTGCACTCTGACAAACCTTTCATGAAAGTAAGAAACCTAATAGGTATCAGGGATACCTGACCATCATGAGCACAATCATACAAAATGAGCCTTCATCATTCTTAGACGTCATCAAGCATTAAGTATGGAAGGATGCTATGACCATAGAGTATGACTCTATTATGGAGAATGATGTCTGGAAAGTAGTTCCTAGACCTCGAACAAGACAGTTGTTACTTCCAAATGGATTTACAAGATAAAGCATGCAGCAGATGGAAGTACGGAAAAGTATAAAGATCATTTTGTTGCTCGTGGTTTCTCCCAGAAGGAAGGTATAGACTATGATGTAATATTTGCACCTGTTGCCAGATATACGACCATCTACTCGATCATAGCCCTTACCACTTCACAAGGATGGAACCTGCATCAGATGGATGCCAAGACCGCGTTCTTGCATGGTTCGATCAAAGAAGAGGTCTATGTGGAGCAACCCGAAGGATTTGAGATTTATGATCGAAAATCTCATGTATGCAGGTTGAAGATAGCCCTTTATGGGCTGAAGCAAGCACCCCGAGCATGGTATGAGAGGATCGACAGCTACTTGATGAAGTTGGGATTCACTAGGAGTGAAGCCGATCCTAAGCTTTACTTTAAGGTTTAAGATGATAATCGTCTCATACTGGTGTTATATGTGGATGACCTCTTTCTAACAGGTGCACACCCTCTCATTCAAAAATGTAAGAGGGAGTTGGCTTCTGAATTTGAAATGAAGGACCTAGGACCGATGCACTATTTCCTAGGACTTGAAGTGTGGCAGAAGCCAAGGGAAATTTTCCTGTCTCAAGGAAAATATGTGGTGAAGATTCTGAAAATATTTGATATGGTGGACTGCAAGCCTGTGACTACCTCGAGTATCTTAAATTTAGAAGTTATATGGTAGTGATGTCAGACCAGATTTGGGAAATGCCTCTGAGTTTCATAAACTCATTCGCATTAATGTTCTTAGTGAACCTCCATCCGAACATATGTTTTGCGGTTAGCATTGTGAGCTCATATTTGGTTGAGCCTTACTGGATTGATGCCAAGAATCTTCTGAGATATCTTCGTGGTACAATGGGTTAAGATACACTGTCAGAGATGTGAGACTACTTGGATATACTGATGCTGATTGGGCAGGCAGTGTGGTGGACCGTAAGAGTACTTTCGAGTGTTGTTTCAACTTGGGGTCTGCTTCGATCTCCTGGATGAGCAGGAAGTAGAAGTTGGTGGCTCTGAGCATTGCCGAAGTAGAAGATATTGTTGCTAGCATGACCTCATGTGAGGCAGCCTGGTTGCGAAAGCTCTTCAATGAGCTGGTTGGATTTACATTGGATACCACTGTGATTCTCTGTAACAACCAGAGGTGGGATTCGATTAATGAGGAATCCCATATACGTCAATTGCTCCAACAAATAGACATCATCTGGGATATGGTAAGTCGATGAGCAAGGAGGCTCCATCGCAATAAGATGATGTACAGGTCGATACACCTTGTCAAAGCCCTGAGGAAAGATCTAATCTGTGATTTTCCCAAACGACTTGGAGTCGACAAGAAACCCTTGTACAAGGGTCCTGCATGTTGCATACATTGAGCTCTGGGAGCTTTGAGGGCTTGTGGTTCTTACTGGAGCAACATATGACCACAAGGTGACTCACCCTCCCCTGGTGGTGCAAACTAGAACAAGATGATTCACTCTCTTATGGGACAAGATGATTCGCTCTCTTGTGGAACAGGATGATTCGCTCTCCTGTGTAGCAGGATGATTAGTTCTCCTGTGAGGCCTGGATTGATGTGTTCTCCGTGGTGGCCTGGATTGATGTGTTCTCCATGGCAATTGTAGCAGGATTGATGTGTTCTCCTGTGAGGACTGGATTGATTAGTTCTCCTGTCGAGGCATCCTACCCATGCAGTCTGGGACTCATGGGAAGTACCTCTCATCTGATCAATGAGCAGGGAAATGAAGTTAGGGACCATAGTAGTACCGATGGACGCATAGTAGTACTCACAAGAAAATTTGCAGCAGCAAAGGTCGCCATGGAAGTGCCTTGGAAGCAATGTTCAGCTACCTTCTGTACATTCTGAATGAGTTCAAGGAAGACAATTCTTAACAAGAGGACAAACGCATCCAGGAAGGGAAGTGTCGACTACCTTCGAGTTTGGTTCAAAGGCACTACCCATGCAAGGCAAGTGTATAGAGGCTGAAAGAAGAGGGTGTTGTACTCTCATCCACTGTTCAGATCAGTATATCAGCCTTTTGGGGTCCAAAAGATTCCCAATGGGGAGGAGTGATCAGATATTGATCCAAGACCTTAATGATAGCTCAAATTTCAAAGTGTTTGAAAAGAGTGTCGAACCTGAGCGACCAGATAGATCTCGTCCTCCTGATTCCGGCGCTGCGAATGATTCAAAAAACCGACACCGTATGGAGTTATTGCAATTTGAAAAGTCCAGTAAACTGTAATTTCCAAGAAAATTTTCATTTTTGGAAAAACTAAAAAATATATATTCCTTGGAATATTCCCTAGAATATTCCTTTTTGGGGACCAATCAGGTGCTGACACGTGGCAAGCCCGGAGGCCGCCACGTGGCCCTGGAATGGCATTCTAAAATTTTGTTGGGGTCCTGACAGAATCAAACCTGTGACCTCCAGCAAGATAGAACAGAGCTCTACCATCTTCGCCTGACATGTTTCTTAACATACAAAGGCAGCGGTGCATATTTGTTTTGTAACTAGTTGCGGTTTGGGGATTAGGACTGCCAGCAGTCCCCGAAAGTTGTTCACATGCCGCGATATAACTGTCGTTTGCCAACGTTAACCTCCAGTTCATGTAACTGCCAAGGTTACTCTGTTTCCATTTGACCACTGCAAACATAATGTTAAATGTTACGGGTAGTGGGAGCGCTTAGTGCTTAATTAATTTCGGATTAACCTTAATTAATCCCAAATTAGTTTAATTACGGGATTAGTGCTTAAAAAGGTTTATGCCTAATTAAATAGCGCTTAACACTAATTAATATCGGATTAGCAGTTGGCGGTAAATTTGGCGGATTCCGCTATTTTTGGGCCTGCTTCCAGATTTAGCAGCCCTAACTGGAGTTCTTCCAAATTTGGAGGAGGATTTCTAAGGAGAAACTGTTTGAGTCACTCCATGAGCAATTTTCGACCAAAACGAATGAAACAAGAGGCTAACTAGGCTAATTGGAGTTTTCTGAAGCCAATGGAACAGTCCAGAGAAGCTAAAGAAGTCATCTTCAAGGAGATTTTCATCTAGGGAGATTTTGGAGCTCAGGGCCACAAGGGATTGGAGGCAGTTGTAGGAGCTACCAGTACTCGTTCTCAGCGAACCAACAGTCATTCCTAACTGTAATGAACCTTCTGAATCCATTGCAGGGGTTTGCAGAAGCATTTGGAGACCTCTAAAGGCCGAGATGCTATAAGGAAGTTTTAGGCAGCCCAGTGCCAACCGTGGAGGAAGGCCTAGTTTGGGGATGCAGTGCTCATTTTGAGAAAATGATCAGTCTATTGTTGTTGTTTGATATGTGCTGCAAATAGTAGAAGAGGTTTCAGTGACAGTTGAAGAATTCTGAAGGAGTTAGTGCCATCAAGAAGCTCAGGGTAGGTCAGTGCACCGATTGAAGGAATCAAGTCTAAGGGACCTTAGATCTATTTGCAGAGTGATGACAACCATGACAGGGATATAGATGGTTTTCTAAGCCCATTGGTTCAGTGTAGTAACAATTGGTGTTAAGTGTGGAACTTGTGAAAGAAACTTTGCCATAATCCCAAAGAGCCAAGTCAAGATGACAAAAGCTCAAGGAGACGTAGCCCATGATATTCGGGTGAAATCCTAGATTAAATTTGTTGTGTTGATGTTTATTTGCTGCATTATATAGTTGTTATGTGTGTTTAATGTCAGCAGAAACAAATGGAATTAAAGCATTTAAACAGTGAAAAACAAACAAAGACATACACATGTTTCAAGTATTTAATTCCGGAATTGTCAACATAAGCTAGATCATATATTTGTTAAGCTTTGGAGTGGGAGGTTCTTGTAAGCATAACAAGTTGTTAAACCCTCATTTCAGATCAACGGATCTGCTTCTCTTAGGCTTTCCTCCTTGGGTCTACTGCTTCTACTCTGTTTATATATATATATATATTCAATCTCATTTAGTATCTCGGAATATTGCCATATCGACATCAATGACAATCTAGATCAACAGGGTAAATGTATCAATCTCCTCTGATCAAATAAACATGACCCAACGAAATCAACATGGCTTCTTAGGAGAAAGTTTGCCCTTGGGCCATTCTCCCCTAGCCAAATCAACATGGTGTTTTAGGTGAATGCATCATTCTGCCCTAGTCAAATCAACATGACTCTATGGATGCCAAATCATCATGGCTCTAATGGAAGAATGTATAGCCTATGCTGCCATGGTCCATTCACCCTTCGCCAAATCAGCATGGCTCCATGGGTGTGTGAAAATTCAGTGACCCGAATTCCTACTGCAACCACTGATTAAATTTCTCCTACTTGTTAATTTTTGGATCAAGTTATTTACAGTGTTACACAGCAAACATCGAAATAAAATCTATTGCAGTCTTCACAACATAAAATATTGCACAAGAGAGAAATAAACACACACACAATTACACCTTTTTTTTTGGACCAATGTCCCCGGAAAAACCCAACTTAGGAGAACCGGTGCAACAACTGAGGGTTTTATTATTATGCAGTAGTTTCTGAGTACAAACCTTTAGATGCCCAAACTGGCAATCTGATACTGAGAATAAACTGGCAAAGAGGTAGTGAGAAATATTCTCACACTGCCACTGGCGATCCGACTTTGATCTAGGCTTTGGATGGCTAGCCCCACGCTGCCTTTATGTGGTCTCATGTTACCTCTGCGTCACAACTTCCAAGGGTTGCGTCACCCTTCCAGCTGATCAATTTGTTGGCTGGAACTCGACTCTCTGGCCCTCCAGTCTCACACCCCGGCTTCTGGCACTAGATCTTGACCCTCACAACAAAATTATGAACTCCCTCTAAAGCGCTGCGCTGCCTCTGCGTGGCACTACACTGCCTCTCTAAACCTCTCGTTGCCTTCTCTGCCTTGCGCTCTCCATAACTGGAAAAATCCCCTCTGGTCTACTATCCCTACCCCTCACTGCAAGAAGATCAATCAATCTCTCTCAAGCAACTCAGCACTGCTACTCTTGAGAAATTCGATCTCTAGATCTCACTATCTTGGTGTATTCTCCAAGTGCCCATCAAGCTCCTTCTTATAATCTCTCGTTGAAGCTTCATGTAACGACCCATCTATAAATATAAAAAACACAAGAATAATAGCAGGCATACGGTACAGGCATATGATAGCTACATATGCATGTGTCGCATACACTGCACTAGTATTTTATATTAAATTAAATATAAGTGCTAAATACCATGACACTTCTTTGAATAGAGGTTCTACGCATTCATCAATATTGCTTAATGTATGGGTAAATCTTAAAAGAGGACTATATAAATTATATATTCCAGATTATTGATAAAAATTATATTAATAAATTTTAAAAATATATATAAGAAATTAATTGAAAGGGGCTCCAAGTATAAAGTTATAAGTATTATATTAAAACAAATATATAATAAAACAATGTGATATATTAAATATAATGTTTATAATTTTTAAATGATATATTAAATCATAATGTGGTATATAGTAATATACGATATAAAGGTTATATTAAAAGAATATTTAATAAAAATATCATATGATTTCAAAACATAAACATATACATTCACGACCTTAAATGAGATAAGGGAGGAATGCGTAAGGGAGGAGCGTGTCACCAGCAGGATGAGCGGTGGGCTGCAGATGGAAGAGCGGCCACCGCCAAACAACAAGATAAAACCACGGGACAGTGATTTGGGGAAAGGAGGAAAAATAGGAGGAAGAAATGGGATGCAGGAGGAACATCATGTACGGAAACCATCCACAAGAAGAGCTTGAGTTGTTCTGAGGTTCTGGGCACGGGGGAACGATTAGCTTCTGTTAAGAAACTTACTGGATTGAGCAGCCAGGTTCTGCTCAGTTTGGCTGGGTGGATTCGGTCTTTTGGTAACCGAAGCAGGGAGCTGGAGGCATCATCAACCGCACGGGCACAGATAAGTACCTTCAACAGTTTTGTCAGATTTCAGAAAAAAATAATTACAGGTTCAGGTTAAAATCTTTTTTACTGTTTTACATATGAAGGACCATAAAAAAAACATATGTAAAACAATAAAAGAGATTTTAACCTGAACCTGTAACTATTTTTTTCTGAAATCTGACAGAACTGTTGAAGTTACTTACCTGTGCCCGTGTGGTTGATGATGCCTCCAGCTCCCTGCTTCGGTTACCAAAAGACCGAATCCACCCAGCTAAACTGAGCAGAACCTGGCTGCTCAATCCAGTAAGCTTCTTAACAGAAGCCGACTGTTCCCCCGTGCCCAAAACCTCAGAACAATTAAGGCTCGAAGAGATTCTATGATAAGGTATTAACCCTAATTCCACTGGGAGGGATGGAGGTGTTGCCCACCGTTTATCCTCCGAACCCTGGAGTCATGGGAGGACTGTGCGAATCACGCTCCCCTAGACGCGTGATGATGACTGTTGGATGCCTACTGGGAATCAAGTCGGTATAACCGACACTGTCACCCTTAGAGTTTATGAATGGCATACCCTAGTAGAGAATAGATAGGATGGGAGCGGAAGAGATTAGGAAGGATAGGATGATTTTAGAATAGCTTGGGAACCTGGTTAGCGCAAGGCATGACCATTAAAATCATAAACCTAAAAATATTCAAAACACCGATTTTATAATCTCCTTATATTAAATAAGAATTTTAACCTCAGTTTACAATCCTAAGAAGAATGTACTAATTGTTATCATAAGTAATCAGATAAGATAAAAACTCTAACTTCAGGACGAAGTTTTCTGAAGGGGAAGTGTATGCAACGACCCATCTATAAATATAAAGAACGCAAGAATAATAGCAGGCATACGGTACAAGCATATGATAGCTACATATGCATGTGTCGCATACACCGCACTAGTATTTTATACTAAATTAATTATAAGTGCTAAATACCATGACACTTCTTTGAATAGAGGTTCTACTCATTTATCAATATTTCTTAATGTATGGGTAAATCTTAAAAGATGACTATATAAATTATATATTCCAGATTACTGATAAAAATTATATTAATAAATTTTAAAAATAAATTTTTAAAATATAATTAAGAAATTAATTAAAAGGGGCTCCAAGTTTAAGTTTATAATGTTATATTAAAACAAATATATAATAAAACAATGTGATATATTAAATATAATGTTTATAATGTTTACATGATATATTAAATCATAATGTGGTATATACGATATAAAGGCTACATTAAAACAATATTTAATAGAAATATCATATGATTTCAAAACATAAAAATATACATTCACGACCTTAAATGCGATAAGGGAGGAATGCGTAAGGGAGGAGCGCGTCACCAGCAGGATGAGCGATGAGCTGCAAATGGAAGAGCAACCACCGCCAAACAACAGGATAAAACCACGGGACAATGATTTGGGGAAAGGAGGAAAAATAGGAGGAAGAAATGGGCTGCAGGAGGAACATCATGTACGGAAACTATCCACAGGAAGAGCTTGAGTTGTTCTGAGGTTCTGGGCACAGGGGAACAGTCGGCTTCTGTTAAGAAGCTTACTGAATTGAGCAGCCAGGTTCTGCTCAGTTTCGCTGGGTGGATTCGGTCTTTTGGTAACCAAAGCAGGGAGCTGAAGGCATCATCAACCGCATGGGCACAAGTAAGTACCTTCAACAGTTCTGTCAGATTTCAGAAAAAATTAATTACAGGTTCAAGTTAAAATCTCTTTTACTGTTTTACATATGTTTTTTTTTATGGTCCTTACACTTCAAAGGCTGAGATTAAAACATAATCAAAGGCTAAGATTAACTGGGAGTTGATCCTCGTCTTCTTCTAGAAGATTCGCAGCAAATTTAATTAATACACTTTAATTGATCACATTTCCTAAGTTTAGACTTAGGAATACATTAAAAAATTATTAATTATTTTAATTAAACCATCTCTAGGTGGAATTTTCCCAAACGATTTATGGGTCTTGGAGAATGCATGTGTCTTAGCCTCTCTGCAAAATCTCAAGGCTAGAGCACATCTGATGCTACAGAAATCAACAGGGTGAACATATCATTCCCCCACTAGTCAAATCAACATGACCTTGTGGGAGAATGTCTACCCTATCCTGCAAGCATCAACACTCCGGCCCATTCACCCCTGGCCAAATCAGCATGGCCCAGTAGGTGAATGTATCGTTCTACCCTAGTTAAATCAACATGACCTCACGGGAGAATGTCGGCCTAATTCTGCAAGCTGCAAAAACATCAACACTCCCTCTCAATGAGGGAGACATTCTCTATCACGCCAAAATTTTCTTTGAAGTATACAAACTTCGCTTTAAACAAAGGCTTGGTGAGAATGTCTGCAATCTTCTCATCTATGGATATGTACTGGATATGTACTTGATCAAATAGCCCTGCAAGTAGCTTCTGAACCCACACTACTTCCTAACTTGTGGCACTGGCTGCAATATACTCTACCTCTACAGTACTAAATGTGACAGAAGTATGCTTCCTCCTAAACCAGGATATCACAGCCGATCCCAAGCTAAAGCAACACTGTGAAGTGCTCTTTATATCCTCTGCACTCCAAACCCAATCTGAATCAATATGTCCCTATAGCCTCACTGATCACCTGAGACATCTCAAACCATATCCAATTATAACATACAAGTACCTCAACACATGCTTTACCACATGCCGCAACTCAATCATAAATTGGTCAGCTTCCTTCATTGGATCCATCACTAAAGCTATTTTCTAGTCACCCCGACTGGGTGCTCCCTTTGACACTGAAGCGGATCTCCCTGTGGCAATCTCAGTTGCTCCCTTTATCACGGAAGTAAATCCTCCTGCCACTATTGCTCCCTTTGTTATTGAAGCTTACCTTATTGTCTGGCATGGTCCCTTCATAGAAAGCATATTGCTCCTAAAGACCTCTTGTCTCTGAGCATCTAGTCTGACAATCTCAACTCATGACATCCTCTTGAAAGGCTACTCCTAGTGCTCTTCCTGACTATCTACTCCCTCTAAATTGGAAGCCCTTCCAGGTCATTTGGAATGGTCCTAGACATCCTAACAATCTGTACAATCCTCCCTCTCGATCACCAATCTCAAGAACCTTACCATCTAGCAACCAGAGTAAAAGTATCCTCGTAATCTACTCCCTTCTTCAGGGAGAACCCTCTTGCCACAAACCTCACTTTGTACTTCTCAATGCTACCATCCGCTACATGAATCATCACCTTGGTAGCCTCCGCAATGGAACTATTCTTCCTTTCTGCAAACCCCATTCAAGAGGCCATGGAAAAGGAAAAAATCATAACCAAGCAATCTTTCACTGGTCTCTAAAGCATACAAAATAAAACGACAAGAGGTTGACCAAAAAATCAAAAGAGAAAAAATATGATTGGAAGTACTTATCTCTTGATCAAGGAAGAAATTGTTGAGGGTTGTAGGAATTTGCCAACTCCCTCTTGATCCTTGCCTCCTTGCGGAAAATCATTGAAGTCCTTGAAAGTGTTAAATTTTCAATTGTTCTATGTTGTATCAATTACTTTAGCCCAATTCAATACTTCAATTAACAATATTTCCAATAGAAATTAGTCTTTCCAATCATAAACAATAATTGAAGATAAAACAATAAATGCAATGACAAAGGAGACAATCAACACATCAGCAAGGGACACCAGGTTTGGTCAAAGACCAAGGAAAAACCCCACTAGGGAGAAAACCCTTTGAAATTCTTCTTCTATTAGATTGTCATAAAAAGTTCAGCAAAGAGTACAATGAGCCCAATACAATATCATCCAGCGAAATAATCCAATAAAATTTAGAAATATGTTTCCAGCATCAGAATATATCAGACACAAATTTTCCTATCTGTGGTCAATTGTGGTCAACTTCGATCAATGTCAAATTTCAATCAAACTTCCCGGTCGCATGGAGGAGTTGTGTGAGTGACTAAAGGCTTTCAGTCACTCCCTTGAGCCTCCAAGCCAGCGACTGTGATCGAATTTGTCCTGTGATGAGCCAGCAACTGTAACCCAAAACCCTAAAAACATATGTGAGCCTCAGACCCTGTAATTTTAGACCTTTGCGAACTTCTTTTTTCGTCTCAGCCTCAAACCTGTGTGAACCAATCAATGAAGAAGAGAAGAAGAAGATGCTTTGTGATGTCCAAATGAGATTGAGGTCACTTGTATTTATAGGCTTCCAAGGGTGACCAATTTACCATTACGACCGACTTGTCCAAATGTGCATATGTGGGCTTTTCTTCATAAGTACACTTTCCCTTGTCTAAATTTGATCACCAATAGGTTGATTTTGGTCCTCTTGAAAAAAGGAATTCAATGCAATCATCATCTCCATCAAATGAGTTGTCCAAAGTCGTTTTTGACCCTAGTTGCATAATTTAACACTCCCTCTCAACTAGGGAGAATTCCACCTGTTAATATCTAACCATCGATCAACATGTCATCTTGTCATCATATCATGTCCCATCACTGGTCAACTTTATCAAATGAAACATTCTCGAATCTAAAGAACAAAAATCATCGAGGAGTTAAAGCTACCACCCTCTACATTGCCAGAGAGCATATCTCAATCTGAAACCACATCGAGGAGTACATCTCAACCTGGAATCTCATGGGGGAGCTAAATATCTCTAACCCTATATCAAGCAATAGGTGATATAGGGGAGCACATCTCAACCCATCTTATTGCCCACTGATCTTCCCAAAAATGACCCTCAAGAGTTATGTGGTAGAACACCTGCATCACAATTTGAACTTGGGCTTGATACTCGACTTACCAAAAGGTAAGGATCACATGCCCGAAGCCTCCTCAACCTGTTGGCCAGATGGGGAGGGACAATCCCAACAAGCCCGCCTTGTGGGTATGATGTCAACTAGGGTATACTCTGCAAATACCAAGATAGGGGAGCAACATCTCCAACCCTATGGGTAACAGAAAGGGATGATACCCTATTGTCCAGAGATCCCTCAACCCCAGGAGCCCTCCATCTCAATTCCTCACCCTGGGAGCTCAAACATGGGGGAAGAGTTGGCTAGTGCCATTGATCAGCAATGCCCCTTATCAAGAGGCGTCACATCCATCAATCCAAGATGCTCTTTGAAGAACAAGAACTTCCCTTTCGGCAAAGGCTTGGTGAGAATATCTGCAATCTTCTCATTTGTCAATATGTGATGGAGTCTAACAACTCCTCTTTGCACCATGTCTCGAATGAAGTGACATTGGATCTCTATGTGCTTGGACTTGTCATGAAATACGGGATTCTCTGCCAAACGGATCCCACTCTTGTTGTCACAATATATCACTATAGTGTCTAGGACCTGCTCAAATAGCTCTCCAAAGAGCTTCTTCAACCAAACTGCTTCACAGCTAGACATGCTAGCAGCGATATACTCTGCTTCAGCGATACTCAATGCTACGGACTTTTGCTTCCTGCTCATCCAATATATCATGGCAGATCCAAGGCTAAAACAACATCCAGATGTACTCTTCTTGTCAACAATGTTTCCTGCCTAGTTAGCATCGATGTATCCATGAAGTCAAACATCTTCGGCAGAATATCTCAAACCAAGTGTGATCGTCCCATGCAAATATCGCAAAATATGTTTTGCAATGATCTAATGTGCATGGAGAGGCTCGGTCATGAATTGACTCAACGTATTCACTGCATAGCAGGAACATCAGAGCCCCAATCAACTGTCTATACTAGGATGGATTCGCCAAACAAAGTCCTGCAGTTTCTCCACATAAATTCTTGAAGTCCATTTCCATCAATGTGGGTAGAAACTTGCATTTTGTCATTCCAAATCTTTCCAATAGCTTCACAACATATTTTCCTTGTGAAAGGAAAATCTCATCGGGCCTTTAGCACACCTCAAAACCTAGAAAGTAGTGCATGAGTCCAAGGTCCATCTCGAATTCAGAGGCTAGCTCCCTCTTATAATCAATCATTAGGGGCTCACTACCTCTTAAGAATAGATCGTCAACATATAAAACCAAAATCAACAACATACCTTAGACTACCTTGAAGTAGAGGTTGGGATTGTCATTGCTTCTTGTGAATCCCAACTTCACCAAATAATTGTCTATGCGGGTGTACCATACTTTGGGGGCTTGATTCAAACCATACAGCGCTTTCTTCAATCTGCAAACATGTGTCTTTCAATCCTCTACTTCAAATCCCTGTGGTTGCTCAACATACACTTCTTCTTGTAACATGCCCTGGAGGAATGCAGTCTTCACGTCCATCTGATGAAGGGTTGTTAAGTTATGGTATGTTCTATGCTTAGAGTAGTTTACTTCTTTTCTTATTATTATCCACAGATTAGCAATCACATGTACATTATGTGAAGTGCAGATAGAACATTGAACGATCGACAGAAAACAAGCCAAGAGACACAAGATGTGGCGGCTAGCCAAGGACAAACCCCAATATGGGGAAACCCTTTGATCAAATCTTCCTTTATCTTCAATAATTTAGCAGAGAGAAATAGTACAGAAATCTGATTTACATCAACAACAACAAACCCTAGATTAGCCCTAAACTAGGGCAGACAATATCTTGCAAACCGACCATCAGATCGGCTTGATTCCTTCACCAAAAAATGCAGCCTTCCACAGAGAGTCAGGTTCACCTACAGTGCAGTTTTGGGAGAGAGAATGATGGTCAACGCTGGTCAAACTTCCAATCTACAGTTGCAGCCCTAAATTCCGCGTGCTTCCTTCCACGTGTGAGAGAAGAGTCCTATCTGCGCAAGAGAGAGAGAGATGTGATGAAATGTGTGTGTCCAAATGAGGAGGAGACCTTCTATATTTATATGAAAATGTTGGGGTTGAATAGATGCAATTGTTGGGCTTCTGAGCCTACATAAGTTGTTGGCTGACTTAGACAATTAGTCCATGATCAAAATAGATTCATATCTCCATAAATACTTATCGGAATCGGATGATCTTTAGATCAATCCTACACCTCTCGACGAGAGGAATCTAATAAAAATATTATCAGCCATGAATAAGATGAACCACATGGAGTTTGGCCCTAGTTGCCAATTTTAACACTCCCTCTCAACTAGGGAGAACTCCATCTGCAATTCGTCTGTCTGTTGCTACTATTCATCCATCAAATGCACTGCCCTGTACAACTTGATCCCTACTCTGCTCTGCTCTATTGTGCCTGCTCTGTTCTGTTCTGCTCTGTTCTGCTCTGCTCTATTCTGCTCGAATTATGAAGAAGAAGTGATCGAGGATGTATCATACCATCCTCCACTGACCCAAAGTCAGTCTCAGAGTGTGTACCACTGGTCCCAGACCAATCCTCTACTGACCCGAAGTCATTGTCATAGTGGGTACCACTCTCACTGGTCCCACACCAGTATCATTGATCCCACATCAATGAAGGTCATCCTAGCATAGGGAGTACGGTAGATACAACGATGCCTCCATCGATACTACTATGGTCCCTATCCTCATTTCCTTGCTCATTGATCAGATGAGAGGTACTTCCCATGAGTCCCAGACTGCATGAGTAGGATGCCTCAACAGGAAAACTAATCATCCTGTCCACAGAAGAGCAAATCATCCTGTCCCACAAGAGAGTGAATCATCGTGTCCATAGGAGAGCGAATCCTGTCCACAGGAGAGCGAATCATCCTGTCCCACAAGAGAGTGAATCATCTTGTCCACAGGAGAGCGAATCATCCTGTCCGCAGCCGCCATGGAGAACACATCATCCAAGTCCACAAGAACACTAATCATCCTGTTCCATAGTCCCCACGGGGTGTCACAGGGGAAGGTTGAACGTTTTACCTTGTACCAAGTGCACCAATAGGGGATGGTGAGTCACCCTGTGGTCATGTGCCGCTCCAAGAAGTACCCCACGCCCCCCTAGAGTGCTTGCTTCAACCTGCACACATGAGATTTTCCATCATAAATCTCAAATCCTTCGGGTTGCTCCACATAGACCTCTTCTTTGATCGAACCATGCAGGAAAGCGATCTTAACATCCATCTGATGTAGATTCCATCCTTGTGAAGCCGCAAGGGCTATGATCGAGCAAATGGTGGTATATCTGGCAATAGGTGCAAATATCTCGTCATAGTCTATACCCTCCTTCTAGGAGAAGCCACGAGCGACAAAATGAGCCTTATACTTTGCCGCACTTCCATCAACTACATGCTTTATCTTGTAAAGCCATTTAGAAGTGACAATTGTCTTGTCCAAGGGTCTAGGAACCACTTCCCAGACATCATTCTCAATAATAGACTCATATTCTTCGGTCATAGCATCCTTCCATACTTGATGCTTGACAGCATCTGAGAATGATGAAGGCTCATTTTGAATGATCATGCTCATGATGGTCAGGTGTCCCTGATACCTATTTGGTTTCTTACATTCACGGAAGGTTCCTTGGGGTGCAGCATGTCCTTCAGCATCATCAAGTGTCTCCCTAAGCCATGAAGGCCTCTTCCTAGAAGAGGAAGGCTCAGGTGGAGGAGGATCAATAAGATCCATGGGTTCTTCCACATCGGGTATTGTTTCATCATCTTTTTCTTTCAATACCCTGGTGTCAGCTTCTTGAGAGCTCCTCACAGTAGGAAGATTGTTCACCTTGCTGAGAGCCATATCTTCGTCAAAGGTGACATCATGACTAATCACGACTTCCCTTTGATTGGCTACATAGATTCTATAGCCCTTAGTATTTTCACTATAGCCCACGAAGATTCCTTTCTTTCCAAATGCACCCAATTTGTTCCTTTTCTCTTTAGGCACATGAAAAGACACAAGGCTTCCAAAAATTCTAAAATGAGATACATCAGGTTTCTTACCGGTGAACATTTCTTCAGGAGTTTTGGAACCCAATGCCTGATGGGGGCATCGGTTTTGTACATATACGGCGGTGTTTGCAGCTTCGGCCCATAGAAACTTTAGAAGTCTTTGATCATGGAGCATAGCACAGACAACTTCCACAATCGTATGGTTCTTCCTTTCTGCCACACCATTCTGTTCAGGAGTGTACAGTGTAGTAGTCTCCCTCTTAATGCCAGCCTCTTTACAAACATCATGAAACTCATTAGATTCATATTCAGTCCCATTATCAGTCCTTAAGATCGTGATCTTCTTTTTTGTTTGATTCTCGATCAAGGCTTTGAAGTATCAAAACCAGGAGAACACTTCATCCTTCTTTTTCAAGAAGTATATCTAAGTCTTACGAGAATAGTCATCTGTAAAAGTGAGGTAATATAAATATCCTCCCAAGGAGTTCACAGGCATCATACCAGATATGTCTTAGTGAACTAATTGCAATATATCAGAGGTCTTGCTTTGGCTTGAGGGGAATGGTCCCTTTTTAGCTTTCCTTCAGCACATCCAGGACATACACCTTCTTGCTCTAATATGAACTTAGGCATCCTGGTCACCATTTTTCTTACATCGGGTAGAGCTTTATAATGAAGGTGAGCAAACCTCTGATGCCATAGTTCGGACTGAAGAGATATGTTACAAGACATGACACCTAGCAGACTTCCTCCAACCTGATATAATGAATCAACTCGAAACCCAAGAGTGAAGGCATATTTAATATTGTTTTTCCATACACGTACCTTGCCATCGCTAAAAGCCACCTTGTATCCTTTGTCTTCCATTGCTGAAATGGACACCAAGTTCTTTTTGAGATAAGGTACATATAATACATCCTGTAGGTGGATTGTATTACCTTGATTCAATTTAAGAGAGACGTTGCCTACACCTTTCACGAGATATCTCATATTGTCTCCAAGGACAATTTCCAGGTTGGTTTCTTTCTTTGTCAGATTATGGAGAACTTCTTTGTAACCAGTGAAGTGCCTTGAGGCACCACTATCAATAAGCCAATTTCCCAACGAGTCTGGAGGAGCAGAGATAGATAGAGTAGCTGGTAAATAATATTCATCCTGCTTATTGTCAACAGTGTTAGATTCATACCTAGAATTTCTTGCCTTCTTGAGTGATTGTCCTCTTCCTTGATTTCCAGCACTCCTTTTACCTCTGTCATTTGACTTGCCATTTCTTTGATTGCCTTGAGAGGGATTTTGATCATCATCTCGGTGTGAGTCCTTTCTCTCAGGGCACTCCCTTTTATAGTGACCTGCTTTATCGCAAATGTAACATCGTCCTTTTCTTCCACCCTTAGGTCCAGCCTTTCTTTTTTATTTAGTCCCAGAATTATTTCTTTTCTTAGCATGAGAAGAAAAGGCAGCGGGAGGACCTTTAGGTATGGGCATTTCTTGCTCTTCTATCCTTGTTTCTTCTTGAATGCATCTTGCCATTAATTCCTCGAATCTAGGAATTATGTTATTGTTGAGAAGAGTAGTCCTGAACACGTACCATTCGGATGGTAATCCTCCAAGAGTCGTGAGTGCCATTTCCCTATCAGGAATTATCTCCCCAATAGATAGGAGATCGTTCTTGATCTCGGTGATTCTTAAGAAGTATGCTTGCATACTCTCATATTTGCCCTTCTTAATTTCCTTCAGCTTATTTCTAAGAAACAAGACTTGATTTGCATCAATAACTTTAAATAAACTCACCAGTCTATCATAGATTTCCTTGGAGGTGTTCAAGTCAGAGATGTAGGCCACCAAGCGTTTGTTGATAGAGTCCTGGATGATCTTCTTAGCTTTTACTTCCCCCTTGGTCCATTTGTTCCTAGCAGCAGCAGATGCATTTGATGGAGGCTCAACAATTCCGCCTCTCACATGGTCCAACACTTCCTATTCTTCTAATGTAAGATCGAGAGACATCTTCCATCCGTGGTAGTCAGATTTCTCAAGAAGCTTATCTTCAGCAAGGAAGTGTGTTGAGGACCCCATGAGTTCTTTTAGATAGCCTTGCCAACCTTCTCTTCGGTGATTGCTCTTGCTTGGGCTTTGTTTTCACCTCAGCTCCGATACCATTTTAAGTTATGGTATGTTCTATGCTTAGAGCAGTTTACTTCTTTTCTTATTATTATCCACATATTAGCAATCACATGTACATTAAGTAAAGTGCAGATAGAACATTAAACGATCGACAGAAAACAAGCCAAGACAAGAGACACAAGATGTGGCAGCTAGCCAGGGACAACCCCCAATATGGGGAAACCCTTTGATCAAACCTTCCTTTATCTTCAATAATTCAGCAAAGAGAAATAGTACAGAAATCTGATTTACATCAGCAGCAGCAAACACTAGATCAGCCCTAAACTAGGGCAGACAATATCTTGCAAACCGACCGTCGGATCGACTTGATTCCTTCACCAAAAAATGTGGCCTTCCACAGAGAGTCAGGTTCACCTACAGTGCAGTTCTGGGAGAGAGAATGATGGTCAACACTGGTCAAACTTCCGATCTGCAGTTGCAGCCCTAAATTCTGCGTCCTTCCTTCCACGTGTGAGAGAAGAGTCCTATCTGTGCAGGAGAGAGAAGAGACTCTTTTCTGCACCGGAGAGAGAGAGATGTGATGAGATGTGTGTGTCCAAATGAGGAGACCTTCTGTATTTATATGAAAAGGTTGGAGTTGAATCGATGCGAATGTTGGGCTTCTGAGCCTACATAAGTTGCTGGCCGACTTAGACAATTAGTATCCATAATCAAAATAAATTCATATCTCCATAAATACTTATCGGAATCGGATGATCTTTAGATCAATCCTACACCTCTCGACGAGAGAAATCTAATAAAAATATTATCAGCCATGAATAAGATGATCCACATGGAGTTTGGCCCTAGTTGCCAATTTTAACAAGGGTCCATCCTTGACTCGTGGCAAGGGCATCTATCAAACGAATGGTTGTATATCAAGCCACAGGTGCAAATATATCATCATTATCTTTTCCCTCTTTCTGGGAGAGTCCTTGAGCCACGAACCTTTCCTTGTATTTATCAATGCTACCATCAACTCCATGCTTGATCTTGAATAGCCACTTTGAAGTCACCACAGATTTCCCCTTCGGTCTCAACACAACATCCCATACGTCATTTTTAATGATCGATTCATATTCTTCAACCATAGCATCTTTCCAAACTTGTTCTTTTACGGCTTCTTCGAATGTGGCACTTTCGGCTTGAATCATAGTGCTAATGGATAGAACATATCCCTGGTACTTGCATGGCTTCTTCCTTTCTTTAAATGATCTTTGAATGGGAGCTCATCTCTCACCATCCTGTAATGTGTCTCAAAGCCAAAGTGGCATCTTCCTGGCAGGAGGATGACATGGAGGAGGATCTAAGGGATCCATGGGCTCCATGGGATCATCAGCAATATCTATCTCAGATTCAGGCATGGAAGAACCATCTAAAATATCCATATCATCATTCTTCTCAGTAGGAGGAGGCGGAGGAAGGTCCCCTATTTTTCAAAGTGCAGCATCTTCATCAAATGTAACATCCCTGCTAATTTCAACCTTCCTTTGAACAAGATTATATATTATAAATGGTTTGGAATTTTCACAATATCCAACAAATTTACATTTTCTTCCTATGGCCTCCAACTTGTTTCTTTTGTCCTTCTGCACATGAAAGTATATGGGGCAGCCAAAGATATGGAGATGACCAACATCGGGCTTGACATCTGTGAATACTTCTTCGGGTGTCTTGTTGTCTAATGCTTGATGAGGCACCCTATTTTGAACATATACGACAGCATTCGTTGCTTCTCCCCAAAGGAACTTCGGCAACCTTTGATCATGGAGCATGGCACGTGCAGCTTTTATAATGGACCTATTCTTTCTTTTAGACACTGCATTTTGTTCAGGATTATAGGGCAC
Organism: Pinus taeda; assembly: GCA_000404065.3. Taxonomy (NCBI): domain Eukaryota; kingdom Viridiplantae; phylum Streptophyta; class Pinopsida; order Pinales; family Pinaceae; genus Pinus; species Pinus taeda. The sequence goes on along the minus strand of APFE030206175.1, from coordinate 23,543 downwards.
AATTGTCTCTTTCTTGATACCCTCCTTGAAAAAATCAATGAACTCCTTTGATATGTACTCTCCACCATTGTCAGACCTGGATATTTTCATTTTCTTTCTTGCTTGATTTTCAATTTGAACTCCTTGAACATTTCAAAGGCTTCATCCTTGTGCTTCAAATAATATATCCATGTCTTTCTTGAGAATTCATCAATGAAGGTGATGTAGTAGAGATGGCCACCAATAGAATGCACGGGCAATGGACCACATATATCAGAATGAATGAGATGAAGGATGCCACTTGTCTTGTTCTCGCTAGAGGGGAATAGTCCCCTTGTCTTCTTTCCACTGGCACAACCTGGTCATACTCCATCATGATGGGCTTGAACCTTGGGAATCCTTGAGACCAATTTATCCAACTTCGAGAGAGCATCATAATGTACATGGGCCAATCTTTGATGCCATGTCTTGCTTAGATGATTAGTATCATGGACCAATGCTAGAAGAGGTCTTCCAATAATCCTGTAGAGTCCTTCATATCTTGATCCCAATGTGAATGCATTTCTCATGGGTGATCCAACAAGCCAAGTAAGAAACTTTCCCTTGATGAAGGAAACCTTCATCCCTTTGTCTTCCAAAGTGGATATTGATACCAAATTCTTGTTCAATCCTGACACATACATCACATCATGGAGAAAAATAGATTCCCCCAAATTCAAATGAAATTTGATGGACCCAAAACCTTTAATAGGATGGGTGGAATTGTCTCCAAGAATAATTTTCAAACTTGACTCCCTCTCTACCAAATTAGAGAGAACTTCCTTACAACCAGAGAAGTGATGAGTGGCCCCACTATCAACCAACAACTATCCCACGAATCCGAAGGAGATGAACTAGTAAGGGCAAAAATAAGAATATATTCAAATTGATTCGCAACATTACTTTCATACCTAGAGAATCTTGACTTCTTTTGTGGACAACGATCTTCTTCATGATCACTTGGAGCATCTCTTCTTCTTCTTTCATCTCTTCCATTGTGATCATTCCTTCAGTCATCTCTTTTTCTTTGATCATTGAACCTTTTGTTGTTGCTTCTAGTATTGTAGCGTGGTACATTGTTCTTCTCGAGGCAATTTGGAGCATAGTGGCCTTTCTTATGGCAATTTTAGCATTCAATGTGCAATATTTCCTTCCTTCTATTTGAATTTTAAGGATGAGGCTTTCTTGAATTTGATGGACCTCCTTTTCCTTTCTTCTTCTTCTTGTCATGAATGATGAATGCAATGGGCTCTCCTTCATGCTTTTGAATCCTTCCTCTTGATATCATCCTTGATTCTTCTTGAGTGAACTTTCCAACAATTTCATCAAATGACAGGAGGATATTGTTGTTGCTTATAGTAGTAATAAAGGTTTCCCAAATAGGAGGGAGACCTCTAGAATCAACAATTCCCTGTCAAGCACAGACTCCCCAACTCTTTGCAATTGATCTCTAAGAAAAGATATCCTCATTATGTAGGATTGCACAGACTCTCCTTTGTTCATCTTTGTGTCTTTGAGTTGATCTTTCAAGGAGATGATTTCATTCAAATTGTTAACTTCATACATGTCCTTAGGCTTCCTCAAATTTCCACCATATGCAAGTCAATTATCTTGTTAACCATCAGCTATAATTTTCTTTGCTTTCAACTCACCTTTCTTGTACTTGTTCTTGGCAAGCAGCGAAAGCATTCTCTGGGGGCTCAGGTACTTTTCCTTGAATGTATTCCAAAACGTTATTGTTATCAGCTATGATCTCCAACCTGACTTTCCATGCAGCAAAATTGGATGATTCACCCAACTTCTCATTTTCCTTGAAGAAGGAAGACATCTTGACTTGACTAGATTAGCTCCTTCAACTTTCCCAAAGATGATTGCTTCAATGCTTGTCTCTTTTTGGGCTTGTCCTTCTCCTTAGCTTTGATACCATGTTAAATTTTCAGATTGTTCTAGTTGTATCAATTACTTTAGCCCAATTAAATACTTCAATTAGCAATCTTTCCAAAAACAATTAGTCTTTCCAATCATCAACGATAATTGAAGATAGAACAATAAATGCAATGACAAAGGAGACAATCAACACATCAACCAGAGACCCCAGGTTTGGTCAAAGACCAGGGAAAAACCCTTTGAAATTCTTCTTCTATTAGATTATCATAAAATGTTCAGCAGAGAGTACAATGAGCCCAATATAATATCATCCATCAAAATAACCCAATAAAATTTAGAAATATGTTTCCAGCATCAAAATATATCAGAGACAACTCTTCCTGTCTGCGGTCAACTATGGTTAGCTTCGATCAATGGTCAAATTTCAGTCAAACTTCCCGATCGCATGGAGGAGGAATTGTGCAAGCAATTGAAGGCTTCCAGTCGCTCCCTTGATCCTGCATACCAGCGACTGTGGTCGAATTTGTCCAATGACAAGCCAACAGCTGTAACCTAAAACCCTAAAAACTGATCCGAGCCTTAGACCTTGTAATTTAGGACCTTTGCGAACTTCTTTTGTCGTCTCAGCCTCAGACTTGTGCGAACCAATCAATGAACAAGAGAAGAAGAAGATGCTTGGTGATCTCCAAATGAGCTTGAGGTCACTTGTATTTATAGGCTTCCAAGGGTGACCAATTTACCATCAGGGCCGCCCTGTCCAAATATGCATATGTGGGTTTTTCTTCATAAGTACACTTTCCCTTGTCCAAATTTGATGATCTTTAGGTTGATTTTGGTCCTCTCGAAAACAGGAATTCAATGCAATCATCATCTCCATCAAATGAGTTGTCCAAAGTGGAATTTGACCCTAATTGCATAATTTAATAGGAAGTATACTTTCTTCCATTATCGCACCTCAAAAATCTTGAGCTTCTTCCCTATCAAGTTTTCTACCTGAGCCCATTGTCTTGTTTTGTGGTTGAAGTTCAACATCATCATCAACATCAGTTGTTGATACATGTTGTTTTTCCTTCATTTTCTTCTTAGCACACTAGAAGGCATAGTGTCCAAAATCATGACAATTGAAGCACTTAATCCTTGACATATCCTTCTTCTTCTGATCTTGAACTAGAGCAGGTCTTCTACTTGTATTCTTCTTATCAAACTTTCCAAACTTTCCTCTTCCTTTTCTTTTCTCTGCATGAATTGCAAGTGCTTGAATTTCTTCATCCTGAGGTCTCTAACAACCTAGGTAATATTAACAATCATTGCCTATACGCTATTTACATTTGATATTGAGGTCTTGGCCTTAGGCCTTTGTTAGGAATCTTTTAACATAGTCACGTAACTTTATTCATATACACTTTGTTTACCTACTGCTGGTACCCTTGACTAAATAATAAGGAGTAAGTTAACGATAAGCATTAAGTTACACATGTACATAATACATTTTCACATGATCCACGTCCAAACATAAGGAGGTTGAAGCAGGTTATTACAAATTGTCACTATCAGGAAGATAGGTGTTATGCTCTTAACCTGCAAGACGATACCAGAATACCAAATATGTGAAGAAATATACCTAGAACATAGAACAATGAGAAATAACAGCAAGTATTTTATTATTCAGAAAGCAATGTTCACTTGCCTCTTCGAGGGGGCAACCTCGAGTAGAGTTGAGCTCAATTACAAAATAAGACACGATGCTCCTCGAGGGGAGTCTCTATCCTTTATATAGGATTCATACATGTAATACCATGGGGCAATACCATGGTTCTTATTAATACCATCTATCTAATACCATGGCCCATTTGCAACTAACTGTGGTCGGTTCATTAAATGCAGGTTAACCACTTACAATTATTAAAATGGGCTTTATTGACTCTTTACTTAACTATAACTATGACTCGATCCTGTTACATAACCAAGGGGGTTAGGGTTGGACCCTAACATGCCCGCCCCCATAAGAATAGCCTTGTCCTCAAGGCTGAAGCTGCGGAAACTGCTGAAAGATAGTGGCTGGTTCCCAGGTTGCATCTTTCGGAGAGGTGTCTTTCCACTTGACGAGGACTTCCTTGATCGTGCGGCCATGCAGGTGTCGTTCTAACTTCTTGTGTGTCAAGAACCTAGTCAGGTTGGAGCCAGATTGACCCTTCTTCATCCACTCCAGGTAGACTGGTTTGAATTCTGCAATGGTTCCCAATCACTTTCTTGAGGCATGAGACATGGAAGACTGGATGGATTTTTGTGGTGGGTGGCAAAGCTAGCTTGTAGGCGACTTCTCCAACGCGCTGAACTACTTGATACGGTCCGTAGAATTTTGGAGATAATTTCTGACAACCCTTGTCTTTAAGTGATGTTTGCTTATATGGTTGCAGCCTCAAAAATACATGATCTCCTTCTTCAAATTGGCGTTCTGAGCAATGTTGATCTGCCTGTTGCTTCATGCAGTTTTGGGCTTGATGAAGATTCTCTCTAAGGTGGGCCAGCATGGTTGTGCAGTTCTGTAGGAGTTGATCCATTGCTTGTACCTTCGAGCATCCCTTGATATAAGAAGTAGGGGAAGGAGGGAGTTGACCATAAACTGCTTCATATGGAGTCATTTTGGTGGTGGCATGATAGTTGGTGTTATACTGCCATTTGGCTAGAGATAACCACTGTACCCAGAGATGTTGCTTTTCTGAAGTGAAACACCTAAGGTAGGTCTCCAGACATTTGTTGACTGCTTTAGTTTGACCATCAGTTTGTGGATGATAGGAAGTACTGAGTTGTAGTTGGGTACCTTGTAGCTGGAAGAATTCCTGCCAAAAGTTAATAGTGAATATTGGGTCACAATCAGACACAATGGAAGTGGGCATGCCATGCAATTTGAAGATCTGATCCATGAAATATTGAGCGAAGGGTGGGGTAGGGCACAAAAATGAGCATACTTAGAAAGTCTTTCCACAACCACCATGATGACTGACTTGTTTCCTAACTTTGGAAGACCCGTAATGAAACCCATAGAAACCTCCATCCATATTGAGGCTGGGATGGGCAATGGATGTAATGTGCCTGGGGATTTGACTGTTTCTCCTTTGTGCTGCTAACATATGTCACATTCAGCTACAAAAGTAAGAATTTACTTTTTCATGCCTGTCCAAAAAAATGATCTTCGAGTGCGAGCATACATCTTTTGAAATCCTAATGTCCTGCAGTGGGATATGAGTGCAACACCGCTAAAATGTGGCTTTTGAGGGTGGATGTTGGTGATATTAGTACTCTGTCCTTGTAGCGAAGAATCTCATCTTGCCATGAGTAGCCCGATGTGGAATTTGGATCTGTCTGCAATTGATTAATGAGTTGGGAGAGCCAGGGATGTGAAAACCATTCCTTGTGAGCCTCTTCAATCCATTCTAGAATGGGAAGGGAAATTGCGAGCAGGGTACTTTCCTCCTCAAATTGGCGGGATAACGCATATGTTACAATATTTTCATACCCTTTCTTGGAAATTATCTCATAATCATATCCCAGCATTTTGGCGAGCCATTTATTTTGTTGTGGTGAGGATAGGTGTTGCTCCGAAAAATATTTAAGGCTTTTATGCTCTGTGTGGATTTGGAAATGTTGCCCCAATAAGTATGGTCGCCAGGTATCTACTGCATGTAAGATGGCCATCATCTCCTTCTCATAGGTATATTTTCCTAGATTCTTCCCACTTAGTTTTTGGCTCGTGAAGGCCAAGGGTTGACCTTCCTAGATTAAGACTACTCCAATACCCGTACCAGAAGCATCACATTCAGTCACAAAAGATTTGGTGAAGTCGGGTAGTGCTAAGACTGGAGTGGGACACGTGGCATGTTTGAGAGCTATAAAGGCATGTTTTTCTTCATCATTCCAAAGGAATGATTTTTTCTTGAGGATTTGAGTGAGAGGCCTAGAAATGCAACCATAATTGCAAACAAATTTGTGATATTAGCCTATGAGACCCAAAAATCCTCTCAAGCTCTTCAAGGTCTTTGGTTGAGGCCAATCGTGCATTGCCTGGATCTTTTTGGGGTCCACCCTGACACCTTCACGCCCCACGATGTGGCCCAAATACTCAAATTCTTCCATGCCAAAATAACACTTGGACATCTTGACAAATAATTTATGCTTTTGGAGCAGTTACAAGAGCAGATCAACATGCTGAAGATGTGTGGCCCAGGTGCGACTGTAGATGAGGATGTCATCAAAGAAAACAAGGACAAATTTTCTGAGATATGGTTTGAGCAGGTGGTTCATAAGGATTTGAAAAGTGGATGGGGAATTACAAAGACCAAATGGCATGACCAAGAACTCATAATGGCCTTCATGAGTTCAGAAAGAAGTCTTTGGAATGTCTACTTCTTTCATGCGAATTTGGTGGTAGCCTGAGTGAAGGTCGAGCTTAGTAAAGAATTGAGCCCCTTTTAGTTCATCCAGTAAATCATCGAAAATCGGGATGGGAAATTTATCTTTGACCATCAACTTATTGAGGGCCCTGAAGTTTGGACACATACACCATTCCCCATCTTTCTTGAGCACCATGACCATCATCGATGAATAAGGACTAATGCTGGGACAATTGACGCTTTCTTCCAAGAGTTCCTTGATTATTTTTTCAATTTCATTCTTTTGGGTGAATGGAGATCTATATGGGCGAACATTTGGTGGTTGGGCCCCTGCGACCAAAGTAATGCTATGATCATGTTCCCCTCTCGAGGGTGGAAGCTCAAGAGGCTTGTCAAAGACTGGCAGATGGTTGCTTAAGATCTGTTACATCTCAGGATGAATATGAAGAGAATTGGGTTCGAAGGCCAGGATGGCATTAAATTGGGCTATAACTCCATGGTGGCCCCTTTTTAACAATTTTTCCATCCGATGTGAGCTGATGATAGAGGGAGCTCCCCCCTGGAGTCTATGGAGGGTATGTGTGTGGTTGTTCTGCTTAAAGCTCATATATAACTCCTAGAAATCTATTATGATCGGGCCAAGTGTGCGAATCCATTCAACACCTAGGACAATGTTTCACCCTCCAATGTGTATGGAAAACATGTGGGTCTTTAATTGATAACCCCCCATTTGAAGTTTGAAATTTTCACAACAACCTTCACATTTCATTGTCCCCCCATCAACAATTTAGACCCGAAAGTTAGAAACTGCTCAGACAAAACAATGCACTGCTTCCGTGACTCTTTGATGGATAAAATTATGTGTACTGCCACTATCAATCAAGACTACTACTAGGTGATGCTTAATAAAACCTATGATTTTGAGAGTTTGGGGAGAAGGAATCCCTGCCAAAGCATGCAGTGAGATAACTGGTTCTTTAGGTACATTGTCTTGCTGGTTGTCCTCTTCTTCCTCCTCTGGTTCCTCAAGTGGTGGGGCTTCCTTCGATGAACTGTGATCAGTAGCATCAATTTGAAAGAATTTGGGCTCCTTGCATTTATACCTGAGGGAGTATTTCTTATCACAATAGTAACACAATCCTTGCTTTCTTATTTCCGCCATTTCTACTGGTGACACTTTTTGAACCCTACGTGTTTGCGTAGTGCTTTGAGCCTGTGTGGGGCGACCCTTGGCGATGAAATTTGGGTGATTGGACTGGGTTGCTAATGCACGATCTACTTCATGAGCTATCTTACAAGCATGCAGCCATGAGCTAGGGTGGTGCAGTCGGATGTGGGCTTGTATGGCTTCTTTGAGACCACTGACAAAACATTCCACGTAGAACTCATAGTGTAGAGATCTAGTGCGGAAAGCTAAGGCTTCAAAGGCTGTAATATATTCGTTCACTGTTCCTGTTTGTCAGAGCTTAGTGAGACGACTCAAAAAATCAGATTCATGGTTAAAGCGATCGGTAAGAGATTTTCTGAATGTCTGCCAAGTCAAGGGCCTTCCATAGAAATGTTGATGCCATTGCTACCATTGCCATCTTTCATTGTCCAAGTACATGATACCCACACTAAGCTGAGTCGCATCATCCAGGATGTAATTCAGTGTGAGAGCCATCAATTTTATACATGTCCAGCTTGGGTGGTCGCGGATGGGATTGTTGGTGGGTGTGAAAGAGGTGAAGAGATTGGCTAGACTCGCCATCCATGTTTTCATTTCCAATATATGCCTTCACACATTCCTCCACATTACCCTTAGAGAGTGTTTCGTTTAAGTTCTTCAGCTGTAACATGACATCGTTCAATTTTGGTTCAAGTTTGTCAATCCTTTCATTGGCCATAGCTTGAGCTCTAGTTTGTATCATGCACTGATTCGATGTACTTGAAATTTGGGATTGCTAGAATTTTTTGGCACTAACAATTGAATGGTACCACCTTGCTTAGCTCGTTGACCTGATTCTTATGGGCTAAGTTACCAATAAGCGCCCCAGGGGGTCTCAGTTTTTTTTTTTTTTAATTACTCTGAACGAAGTTTTACTCCTTACTTAGGAATAATACAGTAGCTGAATCCTAGAAATGTCAATGCTGCCCAAAGTCCTACGAAAATAACGCCCAGGTATAGGAAGCCACACAATTAGTCAGATCTGAATGGAAGATCTGATTTTTGCGATGGCTACAGAGCCCAAACTACTAGATTTGGATGGCAGATCTGATGGATCTGATAGATCTGAATGGCTGATCTGATAGATTTGAATGACAAAACTAATTGCTGCTGCTACTACAAAACCCCACCTATGAGATCTAATCTGGCAAAGATTATGCATGATCCTGAGATAGAGAAGGGAACTATGGTCTCCAGGAGTGTTAGGTGCTACAGATCGCAATATACATAAGGGTCTGACAGTAGTACTCGACCCAATTTTTGAGGGCACTAACCAAGGAGGATCAACTGTACCCTTAGCCATACAACCTGACTACCCTATTGTACGTGCGAGTAATCTCTCCAAGTGCTATTCTTGGTGTACTGTAGCAACGAGACGACCAACTGTTTATCTATGGTGAGGTTTCAAGGGAGCTAGGGGGCTTTCGATATACTCAGAGGGTACTTGGAAGATAGTCCATGTGCGGTTCTATTTAATGCACTACTACTCGAAGGGGTACCCACAGGGGTTACAAGGGAGTCCAACAAGCATGACCACCTCTTGTATTTCCTGCATGCATGCCTCCCCAAATCCATAGGTTTATGCGCTCAACGATAGATCCAATGGTTTAAAGAAGTCGGAACACGTATCTAGCCAAAAAAAATTGCTAAAAAATGGAGATCCCATCGGCCATGGAAAGCACTCTGATTCCACTTGTTATGATCTTAACCTACAAGATGATACAAGAATACCAAATATGTGAAGAAATATACCCATAACATAGAACAATGAGAAATAACAGCAAGTATTTTATTATTCAGAAAGCAATGTTCACTTACCTCTTCTAGGGGGCCACCTCCAATAGAGCTGAGCTCAATTATAAAATAAGACACGATGCTCCTCGAGGGGAGTCTCTCTCCTTTATATAGGATTCATACATGCAATACCATGGGGCAATATCATGGTTCTTATTAATACCATCTATCTAATACCATGGCCCATTTGCAACTAACTGTGGTCCCTTCATTACATGCGAGTTAACCACTTACAATTATTAATATGGGCTTTATTGACTCTTTACTTAACTATAACTATGACTCGATCCTATTACATAAATAAGGGGGTTAAGGTTGGACCCTAACAGAAGATATCATCTGCATTTTCACATGTGTTACAATATTCAAGAAAAATATATTTGGACTGAATCTTTTCTCTAATGAAATGAAATTGAGTATCTATATGTTTTTTATGAAAAACATAATTATTTTCCAGCTTGATTGAACTTTGGTTGTCACATTTAATCACCATAGCATTGTTTTGTTCTTCTCCTACATCATGAAGAAGTCTTCTGAACCAAATTGCTTCACAAGTGGCTGCACATACAACTTGATACTCTGCTTCTACTGATGATAAAGATATAATACTCTGCTTTTTACTACTCTAAGAAATGAGCCCGGACCCAATATTAAAATCATACCCAGTTATATATCTTCTATCGTCCATATTTCCAGCCCAATATGAATCTAAATAGCTTGTCATTTTAACATCAAAATAATCAATATATTTAATGCCAAAATTTATGGTTCCTTTAACATACCTTAGGACACCCTTTGCTGCCATCCAATGATTTTCGAGAGGTTTTGTCATAAGTTGACTCAACACACTAACTGAATATGCTAAGTCAGGTCTGTTTGTAGTCAAATAAATCAAACATCCAACCAGTTGTCTGTACAATGTAGAATCCACCTCTTAAGAATAGTCATCACTTAGAAATTTAACATTTTGTTGTATAGGTATTGAAGCATCTTTACACTGATCCATTTTGAATTTCTTCAACAATTCCCTGACATATTTTCCTTGAGTAACAAAATTCTAGCCAACATCCATCCAAACTTCAAGGCCTAAACAATAATGCAATTCTCCAAGGTCTTTCATTTCAAATACCTGTGACATCTACACTTTAATTTCTTCAACCAATTCATCAGAATTTCTAGTAACAATTAAATCATCAACACATAAGGAAATCAACAAAATATTCCCTTTTGAATCAAATGTGGTATACAAGTTTGGATCATTTTTGCTTCTCTTATAACCATGCCATAAGAAGAAAGAATCTGTTTTCTCATACCAAGATCTGGGAGCCTGTTTCAACCCATAGAATTCCTTTTTTAATTTACAAGCCAAATGTTCCTGCCCCTTTTTAGTGAACCCTTTAGGTTGTGTTAGATATAATTATTCCTTCAAATATCCATTTAGAAAAGCAGATTTTACATCTACCTGGTGCAAACTCCAATGGTACTTTGTAGTTAGAGCTATTAACATCCTAATAGTATTTAACTTAGCTACAAGAGAAAAAGTCTCCTCATAATCAATTCCTTCTTTATGTGATTACCCTTTGGCAACCAATCTAGCTTTATACTTGTCTACACTACCATATGCTTTTAACTTAGATTGATATAGCCATTTACAACCTATGGGCTGTTTTCTTTTTGATAGTTCAATTAATTCCTAGGTTTTATTTTTAATTATAGACTCATACTGTTCTTTCATAGCTGACCTCCATTCTTCATACTGATTTTATTCATTATAATTCATGGGATCAACAAAATTTAAAATACTAGTCATAAGAGAATAATCTTTGTACTTTTGTGGTAAGTGAGTTTGTCGTCCCGATCTCCTTGGTAGTAGACTTACCTCAATTCTATTTTGTGTGATTTCTTGCTCACCTCTGAGTGGGCTTTGACTATTGAATGTGTTCACATAACTAGATTCCTCTTTCTTCTGCTACAACTATAAATGAATATCTTTGGCTTCATCATTACTATGATCAATAATTAAAGGCATTTTCCACTCTTCATAACTTCTATCCTTATTCCATTCATCAACACGTTCATGGAAGATAACATCTCTACTCGTAAATCCCTTGTGAGTAGATGGAAACATCTTATATGCTATGAAATTAGAATAGTACCCTACAAATATGCATTTTATAGCTTTAACATCCAATTTCTTCTTATTTTCCTTAGGAGTGTGTGCAAAATATCTAGAAGCAAATACTCTCAAGTGATGGACTACAGGCTTAAAACCATACAAAGCCTCAAAAGGAGTCTTGAGATCAAGACACCTAATTGGACTTCTATTCTTTAAGTAAACTACAATACTTATTGCTTCTACCCAAAAACCATTGGATAAGTTCTTACCTTTTATCATGCTACATACACACTCCAACAAAGTTCTATTCTTTATTTTTGCAACCACATTCTATTGTGGAGTGTGGGGTACTATAAAATTTTGTATTATTCCATGATCTTTGCAATATTTGATGAAGTTTCCAAGCCTATATTCTAGTCCTTAATCTGAGCAGAGGATTTTAATGAATTCCCCTATCTGCTTGTCAACCATATTTCTAAATTCTTTAAAGTACTCAAAAAAATACCTTTTCTATCTAAGAAACTATACCCATGTATACCTTGTGTTGTCATAAATAAATAAAAAGAAATAGTAAGCTCCACTTAAAGACCTTGTCTACATAGGTCCACAAATATCAACATGCACAAGTTCAAGTATATCTTTCTTTCTCCTATTTAAGCTAAAGGCAAATTCATCCCTATGCATTTTTCCAAGTGAACAACCTTCACAACCAATATGTTCATTTCTTAAAATAGGAAGTCCATCAACCATACCTTGTTTTTGCAGCAACAATAAATCATGAAGGTTGATGTGACCAAACCTTTGATGCCAAATATTCTCTGTTGTCATAGTTTTTGAAGTTAAATATTGATGTGGCATGATTGTAACATTCAACTTATATATGCTTCCAAATATTACTCCTTGTTAGTGTCAGTCTTTCCATCCTTCCTCCAGTGATCAAACATGCTCTTACAAAGTGGTCTCAGAGTGTCAAGGTCAAATTTTGTCATTCCAGGGAGTCTTCAAGCAAAATTTGGTCACTAGGCATTAGGTCTAGGGTTTGCTTTCACTCCTTTCAAAGTTGCCCAAATGTCAGTCTATGTCACTATTCAGCTGAGTCTATCATCCTTTAGAAGGTTTTTATCATCATGTTAGGTTCCATTGGGTCATTTTACACCTTGTTCATGCTTCAGTTGCGCCTAGGTAAGGTCGTTTCCTTCTCCTAGGGTTTTGGAGGTAATTTCTCTTGGATGGCCAAATCATTAGAAAAACTTGTGTATAGATGTTCATACACCTTCCCCTATCCCTCATATACCTTATTAAACACTTCCCATCACTGAGATACCCCAAATTCCTCATTTTTACACAAATCCTATTTTCTTGCCACAAGTTGGCAATTTTCTAGGCTAGGCCTGTGTTTTGCCCTTTTGGACCCCTTCCCCTCACTCGATCTATGAGATTCCACTTTCCCTTGCTTCCTAACATCCCTCCCTACTTCCCAAATTTCCCCAAGAATTTAGAAGCCCCTTATCCCCTTCATTTCGCTTTCATTTCGACAAAATTCCTTGTTTCACACATCAGGACAAGTTTCCTCAAAAGATGTTTTCGAGCAATCAAGATGAATTTTGCAATTAGAGAGGTTTTGTCCAAAATAGCCAGGAAGAAACTCCTTCACTTTTTACAAGGTGTCATGGTTTTAGAAAAGTCATAAAATACAATCGCCTCAGGAGAATTGATGCACCTCTGAAGTGACCTGGGAAATCAAGTTTTCTCTGTCTTGGGTGGCCAAATGACTTTCGTGAGAGTCAAATGATAAATAGACACAAAGAATTTCCATGAGCCTATGAGCAATTTGGAGTTTGAGAGGCTATTTCAAAGTTGGTTTCTTAACAGCACTCTGCTTAGCAGCCTCATTTGGCACATTTTGACCAGTCTTTGGAGATTTGATTTTTGACAAGGAAAATTAACTCCAAATTGAAAAATTCGAATTGGTTTGGAAAGTAGACTCAAGGAAATTTCCAACGAGCTATCATGTACCCAATTTTGACACTAGGAAGGCCTCCATAGGCTACCTGCAAAATGCACTATGTAGCTGGGTGCGCGCGGTGCATTGGGTAAGGCATGCGTTGTATCAGGGGCGCGCGGCGCATCAGGCACAAAAATGCAGTGTAAAATTACACGTGTGTGGTGCATCAGAGGCGCGTGGCGCGTTGGGTGAGGCGCGTGACAATTTGTAAGATTTGGAAGCATATATAAGTTGAATGTTACAATCATGCCACATCAATATTTAACTTCAAAAACTATGACAATCATGAAACACCATCAAAAACACCATGAAAATCACCTTTCTGCCACCTTTTGCACCAGCAGGAAGTACCTCTGGGAGAATGCACTTTTGGAGGGGCAAATGGACACCAAATTGGAAAATTCCGCTTGGGTTGGAAAGTAGACATCTAGGGCTTTCCAACAAGCCAACCTGAGCTCAATTTTGATGCCAGGAAGTGCCCCAAAAACAGGTGGAAAGGTGCGCAGTGCATAGGGATCAGGCGTGCGACACACAGGGTTTTTTGGTCAAATTTTCACCTTCCAGCTCAGAATTTCGGCCAGTTATGACTAGTTTCACCTCTTGATGTGATGTTTGACCCAGCTTGATGTAATTTGATGTGTATAATGTAATTTGGGCACATTTTTACTTGTTCTAGAGGATTCATTCACTAAAAGGTGAAAATTAAATGAATGAATTAGTTTCCTAGCATATAGGGGTAAGTTGTTTGACTACCTAGATTTTAGTTCCTTGTTTAGAATAGTTCAACAGCTCTAGGATGATGAGCTCGACCCTTAGGGCAAGGAAAGGGTTAGGATGGTCTATATTGTGTAATTTCTCAATCATTCAGAGTGGATAGTGGACACTTGGGATTGCTTTGTCTACTATGTACATATTTTCTTCTGCATTTTTGGTAAGGAAAGACCAGGGTTTTGCAGCACTGTTTGGGATCCATGTGGCTTTATGTTTTGATGGTGTGCTTCTCTCAGTAATTGTAAGTTGTTATGTGTATCATTTTCCTTCTCTCACCTTTTGCAATTGAACAAATGAAGTGTTAAGGTAGAATCCATAGATTGTTATGCTCTGCCTTTAAATTTGTTTGATTTTCAATGTTCTCACCTGTTTAAGGAGAATACTTGAAACCTTCTTGCTCTCCTTAGCTCCTCACCAGTCTGATATACCCATTCATTCCCTTTAAAAGCATCAAGGCGATCTCCTTCCTTGCCCCATTCAGACCTCTGCAGAAACTGTGCCTCATCCCCAAGCCCAAATTTGCCTTTCCCTGTTTCAACACAAAAACTCCTAAAAACTCAAATCAAACCTTTGTACTTCATACCTAGCCTAAAATTAGTTATCAATTTAGTCATCTCGAGCCTCATTGATCACCTTTAGCTAAGATTGACGCAGAGAGAGCCCTCTCTTGTCCTTGTAGGGCTAGCTACGAGGCTGAGCGTGGTTTGATGTAGCCTCGAGTTTTACCTTATTTCAGCCTAAGGTAGATTTGAGTGCTAACACTCCTAATGCAACCTGCTTTTGGTGATCCAACATATCCTTTACAACACAATAAGTTTTAAAAAATTCTACCTTTAAATTTTGATCCGTTATCATTGATACAAAGATAAAATTATTTTTAATCCCAGGCACATACATGACATTTTAAATGCGCTTGATATTACCATTATGGAATATCACAGGAATATCTCCATACCATTTAATCTAATATGTTTTTTCATATCCCAGGTAGATGTTGGCACCATTGATGGTTTCCTTAAAATTTTCATACTAGTGTTTATTACATGTCATATGAGTGGATGCTATAGAATCCACAAACCAAGCTCCAACCTCATCAGTCTCAGCAGAAAGAGAAGCATCAGAAACAAATAATTTAAGATCATGATTCAAATCTGTGAGAGAAAAATGTCTTGTATGCCTCTTGTGTCTATGTCTGTTTTCATCATTATTTTTCTTATAATAGTCTCTAGCAATATGACCAGTTCTTCCACAGTAAAAACACTTAACTCCTAAATATTTTTTGGCGGTTGACATACCTTGAAATGGATTTTTCTTAGATGGACCATTGCTTTTATGTCCTCCTCCTAGATTCCCTTTGAATAACTTCTTCTTTGCCACCAATTCCAAATCTATATTATAAGGCTTTAGATTCTTAAGTATCTCTTCTTCCTGCATCAAAATCCTTGTCAACTCTTCAAAGGAGGGAGATTTCTCCCTTGCTGCAACCCTGTAATGAACATTTGACAATCCTCTATCATGCCATTTAAGGTAATTATGACAAGATCAGTGCTGGATAATTTCTCCATTATATCACCTAAATTGTCTTTTAGTTTTTTAATCTGTGAGATGAATGCAATAACATATTCATTCTCTTCCATCCTAATGGAGAGAATATTTCTCTTCAGAAACACCAAATGATTTTTATTTTTTGTTTCATACAAATCCTTGAGTGTCACCAAAATCTCATTGGAAATTTTGTAGTGTTTTATATGAGGGATTATGCTTGCTTTTACTGACATATTTAACAACACTTTCTCTTTATTTTCCCTCTTTTCCCAATCTTGAACTGGTGTGATTGTTGCACCTTCGGCTACAAACGACTTTGCTTCATCTCATTTGAAATTGTCCACACACTAGAAACCTTGAGTAATATCTTCAAATTGAACTTCCAGTTGGCGTAATTTGACCCATCAAGCTTATTTCTCTCTTTAAGGTATGTCTTTGCAATGTGATTATTCATTGTGAGAAAATAATTTTAATAGCACCCTACTTGTCAACTCACGAGCACCACCAGTAACTCGTCTGATCAATAGATCCACAAATCCAATAAAAGATCCATTGATCCAATCAATAGAACCAATGATCCAAAAATAGATCTATGGATCCAACACCATATCCTCCAATAATTGATCTACGGATCCAACACCTGATCCTCCAAAAACTGATCTACGGATCCAACACCAGATCATCCAACAACTGATCTATGGATCCAACACTAGTTCCACTGATCCACTGGTCCAACAACTGATCTACAAATTCATTCAACCAATCTAGGCAAGAGTTTCACAAATAAAAACAACAATTTTCAGAGAAACAATTATCTACACAGTCTTACCTCAGTCCTAGCATGCAGGAGGAAGTTTTCTTTAAGTCTCCCTTATATGCGCAATTTTTCTGCTTACTGCCTGCATAGTTCTACGTAATTTCCCTTCAATAAAACTACGCAGTTCTGCTCATTTTTCCCTTAATGAAACTACACGTTCTCCTTCTCTGCACTTTGAAGCACACCCTGCAGCTTTTCCCTAGAAAATAAAAGATCCCTAACTTTGGCTTGTCCTACTAATCCATTGCTCCACTAATCTCTTATGGAGCCTCCTCCGATCCATGCCAGTATTCATTGCTGCACAACTTTACGAACAAGATCTACACACTTGCATTCACTAGCAAAGGAGGCTTACTCGCTCTCTAGTCTCAACCACTAATGCTCTCAACCACAAAGGCTCAACTCACCACAGACCCAGCTCACACAAAGCTCCTTCTCTACCCTCTGGTGCTCTAGTACCAAGATAAGAATGGGGAGACACATTAGAAATGAAACTTGCAGCTCACAGTGAGAAGGGTTACACCTAGAGACTGCCCACGTGGTACTGCTCTATTCCATTGATCATAATATCTGAAATAAATAAGATTACATTCAATTTAGGGAGATCTAAACTATCTCCTAGAAAATAGGAACTAAATCTAAACTAAGACAAACACACAACCATGAAACAAACTTTCTCCATTAATTTCAAGTGATATCCACATAAATTAGTTAACATAGATATTCAAATAGTTTATTTGAATCTCTAGTTGAAATATTTTTGAAAAGTATAAGATTTAAACATCTGATTCACACATTCTTTTTTTACTTCTAATTAATTTATAGCATATTCATTTTTTTTAATTATAGTCGATATTATTTTTCTATTTAAAACATAAATTTTATTTTAAAGGGGCATAGATGGACAAACTTACACATCCCCTCATACTGAGCTATAGAATGAGCCTCTTGGCTTAATTACTAATCATTTTAATGATCAAAATCAATCATGGATTAGAATAGTAACAAAGTAGTACAATTTGATTATTTTCAAATACAAGAGGAGAGAGAGAATCCTGACTAAACTATTTATTACAAATGTTTAGTTTTTATTCCTGGAGTGTTTAAGGATATTATATCGAAAATAACATATTGACATTCATTTAAAACTTAGATTCCTTACATTATTTCTATTATCATTAATATTTATATTTATGTATTAAATTTGACTCATGGATAATAGATTTTGTAAAAAAAATGTTACCTATAAAGTTATTTAACAATATATTAATATTGTGTTTCTTACTATTATTGACAATTTTAAATTGACGCTAACTATTTTTCCTATGTTAAGTACAAATTTATTATACTAGTACAATGTTGGCACCACTTCAAAATCTATAAGCGGAAATATTTTATAAGTCTAGCTGTGTTGTTCAATGATCAAAATCATTTTTTATAAATTAGAGTGCAAAAAAATAGAAAATTTGATTTATATCAATTATAATAAGGAATATTAAGGAAAACTCACTTCAAACATTATTACAAGTGTATACCATTTATTCATCAAGTTTTTAAATGGTTTATATTAAATAGAATACTAATCAGCTACTCCATTTTTGTTTTAATACCAAGTTTAGAAGATGTTGTGTTTAAGTGCATTATTGAATTTGATTATGCATATTTGATATGGTGAGAAGTCATGTTGATCAAGCAAAGCTTTGAAAACTTAAATTTTTTATGGCATTGTCATGTAATTTGTATCACCACATGATTACATTGAAATACTAAATAATATAAAACTCTTCCAAAAATAATATGAAGAGAATATTTGATATACAACAAATATTGAAAAGTATGTTTGAATGTATATTAATAGATCCTTCAAAAAAGAAAATTACTTTCATGAACCATATAAACCTAATCTTAAGATATTAGTTCAAGTAGATCAAGAACGAATTCTACACCATATTTATTTATCTTTGTCTTATTGCAATGTTCTTTCTTTGGCATCCATGCCCAAACTATGCATTAATTGGAATAGAGCCAAGTTCTGTGTAATCAAGATTTGTTACTCAATATTGCTCTAAATTTTTCCATTGTATTTCCCTGACATAGGCTTCCACCAATCAACATTTACATGAATATTATCACTTTCATTATATGTAAATATATCTAAGATGGATTTTTCCATCCAAATCATCTCTCCTGCATCCTCATTTCCTGATCTAACTAGCAACATATTTCCTTTCTCAACATCATTCATTGTATGGAATGTTGGATTTGGCTTATTGCATTTGGGTCAAGCATATACTGGTTCATTTATCACATTATCAAAATATCCATCCATAATACTTGAGATTACATGGAGTACATTACGATCAACATCACCAATGTGCCTTGTCTTAGGCCATAAATTCTCAGAAGATGAATCACTTCCATCTATTATTCTATTATCAATATAGATTCCATCTAATGTATCAAGAACTCTTTCCAAATACACTTCTTTATTTTTCCTTTCCTCTATAACAATTGGTGAATCCTCATTCTTGATAGTGCCTTTCCACATTTTTATGTATGATGTTCTCCCTTCCTTTAGTTCTTTTAAATCGGCATACTTCTTGCTGGAAGCTAAGAACATGGATGCCCTATGGGAATTATATTTCAACCTTCATCATCTATTTTCCATAATTCAACTGGTTCTGACCCCTCAATATCTCTAATGGAGTCTTTGTACCTTAGTACTGGAACATCATTGAGTACAAGAAATTGGAACTATTGGATATTAAGATGTCCAAATAGTGCATTTTTTCCCTCCTTGATGTAACCATTAAGGAAACTTTTGAAGTCATAGACCTTGTCAATAAGTGTAGGTGTAAACACCTGATTTTCTTCAATTATGCGATATGTATCCATCATTTTAGGTAAAGAATACATATATTTACCTTTTAAGTTGGAAGACATTCTTTTGTACGTTCCATCTATGTCTTCATGGGTGTGCCCCACATGCAAGAACCAACCTCAATAGTGATGAAGACACCAAGTGCAGTTAAAAGTGATAGAAACATGAAAAGATAGTCATTCTTATTATCACTTGCTACATTGTCCAACTGTAACAACAAATGTGGAGGAAGAGGTTTAAAATCAACATTTTTACTTTTTTATTATCTTCCATGAGATATAAAATCATCCTTGTACACTTGAAAATTTGAGTAAATAGAGGTGTCAAGTAATGCATTTATAAGTGGGTTTCTTGAACTTCCACTCTCATAAAGTAGATCACCATACATATCAATTTGTGGTACTTCAAGGTCCCTCAAGCACTTTGCAAGGGATGTAATAGTAAATTTTGATCACATATGTACAAATGGTAGGGAGAAATGACCAAAACCTCCTATCGTATTCCCATGTGTTAACTAACCTGTCAATGAAAAACCTAAATTTATTCCTACAATAGATTTTGATTTGACTCATAGCCTTGGGATTGAAGTCTTTGTTTTATCCATTTCATCATGGATAATGCTCAAATACTCCTTTGGAAACTGCTCTGACATAATTCTATGGGCATAATAGCAATATCTTTCACACATAACAATCTTGTTATGTTTGTTTATCCTACCTCTTTTCTTTTCTTCCAACTCTTTTGTAGTCGTTGACTTCATCTGTGATTTCAAGACAATACATTCATTACTTTTATTGAAGTTGGTTTTCTTTGAAAATGCCACATCTTGAAACTTACTATCCAATATCTTGCTCATTGTTGGCTATGATATTAATGGGTAATTGAGATTTTAAAGAGCCTCATTGATCTCCTTTAACAAAGAATTTTGTGTGTAAGTTGAAGGAAGAAATATTAAAGGAGAAAATGTTCCATATTCTTCAACTTGACGTGTTTGGTTACAATTATGTGCAATATTTATATGGCTGCCATGGTGTGTGCTCGTGCTTTGCATGTGTTGGTGTTATGATGAATAAATTTGATCTGTCCATGTTGGAAATAATTCAGGTAGTTATAGAATGTTCTTTGAGGAATCTTATATATCTTATACCATGCTTTCTTACAAATATTATTTCCGTTAAATCTCATGTCCTTTACATTTCTAGCAATAGGTGGTAGGCCATGGCCATGGCTCTTTGACATGACTATGTTTGACATGAGTGAATTCAAGGTGAATTCCCTAATACCATTTTTATTTATTTGTTTGATACCCCTTCTAACACTTGCAATGGCCTTCCTATCCTCATGTTGAAGTCAATATTTTCTACAACATACATTTGCTTCCAAAAGTCGCATTTCTTTCTCTTCATCTATTTTTGTTTGACATTTTGCAATTTTTTTTTGTAGCCATAACTCATTGAATCCTTTTATAGGGCCTTATTACATGCATATCAATTGAGTTTCTATCTTTTTCATTACAAATATACCCATCCCATTTATTTATGGGATTTGTGTCCTCTATAACATCCCATATCACCATTTCCTTGGGTGGCTCCTTGAACTTTTCCTTGACCCTTAATATCACACCTTTGTTGTCCACCAACGTATTTATTGGCCATCTAACCAAACAATGTATAGAGTTATCCCAATTTTGCATGTTTCACAATTTCCATCTATCTCTTCCAAAAAAACACAAAATTCCATTTCACCAAGTGTTTCACCCTCAACAATATCATCCTCATGGACATTAACTAGCATTCATTTGGAAATGCACATGATTGTTCCCATGCATTCATGTGTAAGAGAAGCCTTTGTACATATGAATCTAACCCTATTTTGGGGAATATTTATGGCATGATCATGACATGAGGTTCCAAATCTGATTCTGCCCAAACTTCATAAGATTCCAATGCACCCCCTAGTGTATGCTCAAATCATATTGGATGTGGTACAAGAGCATCATGCTTTAACACCTTCTTAATTTTAACCACTATGCATAATTTATTTACCATCTTTCCATGAAATTTATGACCAAGCTCTATATTGAATATGGAGCCCTCACACACCTTCACTCCATGTTGCAGAAGGTCTACCTTGTCTCTAATAGAAAATGTAGAAGAAACATTTGCACCTATAAACGAACGTAAATAAGTTTAGTATTTACTCAAAAAAGCATTTATTATACTATAAATAATATCTAGCACATGTTTCAATATTTTTATTTACCTATGTTGTGCCTCAAATCCATGATATTACTTGGATGTATGTCCCCTTCATTAACATCCTCCTCAATCAATTGTGGTTGAGTGACATCAATTATCAAAATTGTAACATAACCTACATTAACCCTTTCTTCGACATAATAAGTTCCATACTTTTTAGATTCGACCCTTCCTAGCCCAACGAATTGATCATTAATAAGAAGATTGACATGGTCCCCTTTTACCAAAATTATATTTTCCATTGTAGCTTGTACCAATTCTGTAACAAC
>APFE030206172.1:0-10248 GCA_000404065.3 Pinus taeda | reverse complement strand
TTTGAGCTTAGGAACCTTTTCATAAAGGTACATTTGCTCCAAGCTACTAAAGAGATCCCCATTTGCACAAAAATCATTAGGGAACTCTATCTCAAGAATCTAGGGAGGAGAATATTAGAACCTCAAACCATTCAATTTGTTGGTAGAGTAGTAGAGTTAATGGCGGGGTGTATGCACATGGAGAAATATACCGACCCCAGAAACCCTATTGTCTCTATTCAGATAGGTGATGTCCTTGTATCCAATATACTTATAGACCTAGGGGCAGCCATTAATGTTATGACCAAGAAAACCATGAATCAATTTGGATTGGCCCATATTCGTCCTACTCCCACTATGCTTGAACTAGTAGACAAATCTAAAATCAAGTTGGAAGGGGTGTTGGATGATGTGGTCATTTCTTTAGACTCTAGGGAATATCCTGCATACTTCATTGTGCTTCAACCAAAGAACCTTGTGGGAGGACATCCCTTGATCTTAGGATGACCATGGCTTGCTATAGCCGATGCTTATATCAGATGTCGTTCTAGTGACATGTATATTTGCCATGAAGATTCCAGGAAGAAAGTCACCTTGTATCCACCTACTAGATCCATTCAAGAGCTTTGAGACACTTTATGGTTAGACTACAGTGCTAATGAGGAGACTCAGCCTATTTCCTTGATACATCAGAACGTTGAATTCTCGCAAGAGGGTGAGATTCAATACTTCTAGAACAATCTAGACACCATGCCCAATTTTGAGTCATTGAGTCAGATTTTTAGTCTAGATTTTCAGGAAATATATGACTCTCTACCTCCCTCACCACCATTTCTAGCAACACCTATGTGTACTCTTGAGCCTGATACCACTCTTGTTGAGATTAGTCCAGGTAAATTCTTGCATATCAGTTCAGACTTGGATTCTTCCTAGCAAGAGCAGCTTGTGAATTTGTTGTGAGACCATCTTAATGAATTTGTTATGAAGATATGAAAGGCATCCCTCCTGAAACTTGCACCCACCATATCTATATTCAAGATGGAGCCCCACCTTTCTAACAACCCCAAAGGCAAATGAACCCAGCTCTAAGAGATGTTGTAAAGGAAGAATTGCAAAAACTCTTAGATGCTGATTTTATCTATCCTATTTCTGATAGCTAGTGGGTCTCTCCATTGGTCTTAGTCCCAAAAAAATATGGGAGATGGCGCATTTGTATTCACTACAGATAATTGAACAAATCCACTCTCAAAGATTACTTCCCCCTTCCTTTCATCGATCAGGTACTTGATACACTTGCTGGTAAGAAGTACTTTTATTTTCTAGATGGCTTATTGGGTATAAGCAGATACAGATTTCACTCGAGGATCAAGACAAAACCGCTTTTACATGTACATGGGGTACATTTTCTTACCAAGTGCTTCCCTTTGGGCTATGTAATGCCCCGACTACCTTTCAAAGGGTGGTCTTGGGCATTTTTGTTGACCTTGAGTGTGTTGAAATATATATGGATGACTTTTCTATGTTTGGTGATTCATTTCAGAAAGCCCTCAAGAATTTAGAAAAAGTGCTTCTTCACTGCCAAGAAGCTCATCTCGCCTTGAGTGATAAAAAATGTAGATTAATTTGCAAGGGAGGGTTGGTCCTTGGCCATCTTATTTCTGACAAAGGTATCTATGTTGACCCTGCAAAAATAGAAATTATTTTGAGCCTTCCTATACCCAAAAATCAAAGGGAAGTGAGAGGTTTTTCTAGGACATGCGGGCTACTATAGGAGATTCATTGAGAATTTCTCAAGAATAGCTACCCCACTTTTCCGACTTTTAGCTAAAGATAGTGGGTTTTCTTGGTCCACAGCTTGCCAACAGTGCTTTGAGACATTGAAGGAAAAACTAGTCTAGGCACCAATTTTGAGACGACCAAACTAGTCCCTGCCATTTCACATTTCCTATGATGCCTCAGATACTGCTATTGGTGCAGATTTAGTACAAGAAGAAGACAAAAAATATTATGATATTTATTTCATTAGTAAAAACTTGTTACCCGCTAAACTAAATTATACGGTTACTGAGAAAGAGTTTTTCGTTGTATTTTTTTCCATTAATAAATTTAGACATTATATTATAGGATATGAATTCTTTGTACATATTGACCATTCTGCAATAAGATATTTGATGAATAAACCATTAACTAGTGGTAGAGTAACTAGGTGGTTATTATTGTTACACGAATTTAATATTACCATTATTGATAGACCAGTAAAATCTAATGTACTAGCAGATTATCTTTCAAGATTAAGTAATCATGGTGAAGCAATTCCTGTTGATGATGATTTTCCTGACGAACATCTTTTTTCTGTGTCAACAAAATCCCCATGGTTTGCTGACATAGCTAACTATTTAGTCACTGGGAAATTACCACCTCATTTATCCACTCGTGAAAAGTGGAACATCATACAGAAAAGCGCTGCATATTCCTAGATTCAAGGAGACCTCTTTTACACCGGAGAAAATCTCATTATTCGTAGACGTGTAAGAGAGGAAGAAGTGTTCGATATTTTAAAATCTTCCCATGATGAACCTTGTGGGGGTCACTTCGCCGATAAGCATACTGCATACAAAGTGTTACGAGATGACTATTCTTGGCCCTACTTGTTTAAGGATTCCAAACAATATGTCAAGCAATGTGATAGATGTCAGCGAATTGGCCAACCTAATCAAACCAATGAAATTCCTTTATGTCCTCAGGTTATGATTGAGCCTTTTGAAAAATGCTCCATTGATTTTGTTGGACCAATAAATCCAACATCATTAAATAAAAATCATATTTTGGTTTGTGCAAATTTTGTTACAAAATGGGTAGAAGCTAAAGTTGTTTCTTTTGCTACTGAAAGAGTTATTGTTGATTTTCTTTTGACTGAAACCTTTTCTAGATTTGGTGTGCCTAGAGAAATTGTTTTTGACAATGGACTGCAATTTATTTCTAATCTGGTATAGGGTGTGATGGAGTAGTACAAAATACAGCACAAGAAATCTACACCGTATCACCCCCCAGAAAATGGTCAGGTGGAGTCCACAAACAAGGTGATTGAGTCCATCCTCACAAGGATAGTAAATATTCATAGAAAGGATTAGGCTGACAAATTACTAGAACCATTGTGGGCATATCGAACCACCTGGAGGAACAAGACAGGACACACGCCATATGAGCTTGCGTGTGGGAAACTAGTCCTTTTCCCAATAGAATTCCAGATCAAGATTCTTAGGACTACAATCCAATTGGGGCTAGATCTCTCTGAATCACAACAACAACGTCTTCTACAGCTGAATGAGTTAGCTGAATTTTGAAGGAATGCTATTTAGCAGAACATCTTTGTTCAACAACAACACAAGAAGTGGAATGACAAGTCTATCTAGATGAAGCAATTCCAACTAGGTGATTGGGTGCTCCTTTACAATTCTAGATTCAAATATTTTAAAGGGAAATTCGATACACGCTGGATGGGACCTTATGAGGTGGTCAAAGTGTTTGAAAATGAAGTGGTAGAGATCAAAACTATTGATGGATGGAATTTTTTGTTCCAGGTAAATGGGCATAGATTGAAACTATATTTTCAGTCCCTTACTAAGGGATATTTTATGCAGCAAGTCCAACAACAATCTGAAAAGGAGTTGGTAGGTGGTAACACCAACCTGTTGAATATTTGATTATTTCTTTTCCTCATTAGAAAAACTAATAAAAGAAAAAATTAAAAATTAAAGAATGACAAAAAAAATTCTTGTAATTATGAAAATTAGTTGACTGGCATGATTGCAGAAGGATCAACCTGAAAACGAGGACGCTGGTAGGAAGATTAAAATTTCAATAAAAAGGGAATGTTACTTGATTTTTAGGTATGTTGGCTTCCACCAAGAAGAATCATGTTCAAGGAACCCAACCCTTACCGAAGTTTAGGTTAACTATCATGGAAATTCTTATCCAATTAAACGCTTAATTCCAGTTGCAATTACTTTTTTCGGCACCAGTGCAGGCAGACCTTGAAGATAAAAATGTTCCTTTCTTCTATTTTCCGATTTCGTAATTCCCAGGATTTTTTTTTCTAAAATCCAAAATGAATTACCCTCTTTCTTGTAAAGAAAACTACCCTTACCTGATCTTGTAAAATCCCTCTAGTTCCCCTGAATTTTTTTCCACATCCCATTCTCGTTTATGCCCCTTGGTGATATTGTTCATGTAATCCCTGCAGTAATGTTCCTTCCCATTCTAAAAATCACCCATTTCCCACTTCTTTATTCCCTCAAATTGATTGCAGAATTTAATCCAGTCAATCCAGAAGGCATGCTCATGAAACAACAAACAATGGCGAATGAAACTTTCCTTGTATATTGAGGCAAAAAAAATTTCCAGCTACAGAATTGTGTTCTATCAGAATTGTTATTTTGGTAAAATCCCTGGTGCAAGATGCACATGGCAAGAAGTTAGTGCAAGCACAATGTAGTGCAAGTAGTTAGTGCAAGCATGATGCAGTGCAAGCAGTCAATGCAAGCATGATGCAATGCAAGCAGTCAATGCAAGCATGATGCAGTTCAAGCAGGATCAGTGCAGGAGCGCAGCCAACTGTGGAAGCAAGCATAAAACAAATTTCACATAGTACATGAGTGTCTTATGAAGATTGTTTATGGAATTTTATTACTTTCTACATGAGTGATTCCTGCACTGATAGATTATAGCATTATATATTTTAATTGATACTTTGTTCTATCATTTACTGACTTAGGAACATTTTTAAAGTACAATATATATCGGGTTCTAAAATCTAATTTTTTTAATGGGTATTGAAATATGTCTTAATTGAATTATGAGGTAGACCATGGGATAATACATGTTGTTTGAAAACTCATAACTCACCTCCCTTCGAACCAATCCCCCATCACTTGTTCATCATTGTCTTATCTCCTAACCATATCATTATGACCATTACATCATCGTCACATAAGCCTCCACCATATCCAATCATTATTGCTCACCCATAGTAGGATGATACATATTTGCATCTGAACCGAGGAGTCATTCTTTTATCATTAAACATGATCGGTTGGATGGAATTGAAAGGAAAAAGGATGGATGGACCTCTGACACAACATTTTCAGCAACCGTTAGTATCACTCACTAAAATCCTTTTGAGGTTGTGACAGGGAATTGTGGAAAATTCGAATATGGCACCCATAAGGAATGAGCCATCATCCTTGAAGGAGATAGAACAGATTGTGGAATACCATAACAGTCTTGCCCTATTGCAAGAACCTGGATTCCTTCAATTTTTGCAGAAGTTCGAAGGCTTCAACATGGCCGTGGTATTGGAGTTTATGAAGACATTTGAAGGAGGTTGAGCTAGGGTCGACTCATTAGAATTCAAAGTCACAAAGTCCATTGCACGAGCTACAGGCTTGCCAATTACAAGGGAGCAGTGGTTCAAAAAGGAGTTGCTTGAAAAGAAATGATGGCATCAGTTTGTGAGTGACAAAAAGCTTGAGGTTAACTGGAAGAATGGGCTTCCGCAGAGTGCCATTCTTCAAAAATGGCGAGACCTCCTGTTCATACTACAAAAATGTGTGACTCGTGAGGGAAATTACACATTAGCGTTTGTGTACCACATAAAATTGATGTTGCACTTTGAGTCGGGGAAACTTATTAATTTTCCTTATTATCTGCTCCAAAGTCTTGAGAAAATGTTGAAGGGCCTGTAGAGTGGGAATGCAAGCCAAGTCTCAAATAAGCTATATCATCATGGGCTTATCGTAATCCTCATCAAGAAAGTGTTGGAAGAGAAGGGAGTGACTTGGAAGGCATTCCTAAAGGAGTTTCGGGCGAGGAGTGCAAGGAAGTTTATTGGCATGAGTACAAGCAATAAAAGGAAGGTAGAGACACCATCCCCTGCCAAGCAAAAGGGTAAAAGCATTCTGGTGCAAGCAGAAAATAATTTTTTTGAAGACACTCTACCCTCGACAAAGAAAAGAAAAACTAGAACCTCAACAAGGAAGAAGATTGTCTCTCAAAGGGACGAATCGGCATCGATCAAGCTCTCTAATTATGATTGATGAATCACCTCAGGTTTTGCCTAAATACCATAACATTTCAGTGCTTGTAGATGCAGTGGTCCAGACCGCGGTAAACGAAGAGAATGTGGAAAAGGAAGACAACATATTGTTGTCTACCCTTGTTCACAAATTAAGAATGAAGAAGATGACACCGAGTGCAAAAGAAGTTCAGGAAGATGGTCACGAGGAAGATGAGGCACAACACATGGAGCCCCTCGACAATTTTGATGAACAGGACATTGAAACCCTCAATGTTTTTGATGAACAGGGTACTGAAGCTCTTGATGTTTTTGATGAATAGGGTACTGACGCCTGCTGGTTTAAATGAGCAGGGTACTGAATCCCCTGAAGAATTGGAAGAACAGGGCATTAAAAACCCTATGGAGTTAAGCGCATAAGGTACTAGAATCCTTGGCATGAAGGTTGTGGAGGGCAACAAAACCCTTGGTGATAAGGAAACCCCAGGTGCAGAAACTTTTGGCGATGTCATAATGTAAACGTTGGATGACCTTAGCCTTGACAATGACAGGACTTGGTTGAAGTCCGTTGTAGAGAAGGTATTTACGCCAGAGGATCTAAGCATGGAGCCCTCTACCATCTACCTCAACAACCAAATAGTGGAATTAGAGCAGCAAGTTCATGACCTAGAGGCTTTGAACCAGGTCATGAAGGAGAAAAATTGGAAAAAGCAGGGTGAGGTAGAGTTGCTCGCAGAAGTCAAGAAGCAGAAATAGAAAGTGAAAGTATGGAAGTATCAAGCTTCCAAGTGCTACAAATGCCTCAAGAAGGTGACTAAACAGTTCAAAGCAGCTCGAGGTAAAAAGCCAAAGGTAGTGAAACCAGGGATAAATATTGAAGAACAGGATTGAGAGTTGGCCACCCATTTTTGAAGATTTTTACGGAAGGTAAAATGTTGTGTGAGGACACACAACAACTTAGGGATGGGAGGATGTTGGTGTCCCAAATTTCTCTATTTTTACCCTATTCCCATAAGCCTTA
This sequence comes from Pinus taeda, assembly GCA_000404065.3. NCBI lineage: Eukaryota > Viridiplantae > Streptophyta > Pinopsida > Pinales > Pinaceae > Pinus > Pinus taeda. Next base: position 3,175 of record APFE030206172.1, on the reverse strand, counting down.
ACCTCTATTTTATCTTTATTTAACCCTCTCATTCCTGCACTAGTCCAAGATAATCATCTATTCCTACATATACTTTATATTTCATAATTAAGATTTATTAAGTGCTTTATTAATTACTTTACACAGATTCCATGCCTTGTAGTATCTCTTGTAACTTATGTTTAACTTTCCTAAAAATTAACTAAAGAACTTAGTGTTAATCATCATTTAGCATGATCAGTGCAGCTAGATTCCTGCACTACCAATGATGCTACTTTGTGATATCCATGATATTCAACGTGGGCATTTTTGATCCACAACTCCTAGTTCAGTTGCGGACTATCTGAGGATCAACATTGGTAGTGTATAGTCAGGGCTTCTTGCCGAGAATATGGTCTATGGCCAACAAAGTCAGCGTTCTATTATAACAATTAGCCAGTTTTGCGAAGTTTGTTTGTTAGTCCATTCAACGGAAAGGCTTGAATAGGAAATGACTGTCATTAGCAGAATATGGGTAAGGCCGAGAGACTGTATATAATGTAGACTATAAGTAGAGCCAAGGGAGTGATCTATGAGTTATAATTTTGTTTATTTTGTAATTTTGTATCGCCCTTAGTTCTGGGCTAGACTTGCACTATCATGTATATTTTTTGATCAAGTTAATACAAGGAACGCGCCATGTTTTCTTCATGATGTGTTTAATTTCTATTGCATGTGTGATTAAGTGCTGATTCGTTTCATTTCCTAAATGGGAAACGATCTGGTTAGCTAGGGCACAACAAACACAACTCGTTTACCCTTATGCTTTCGCCATTTAAAAAGCTTGTGTGAACATTTATTCATTTTCAGTTGCGTGGCTTTGATTGCTCTTATGTTTATTTTAGAGTTCTGAGATTAATTCATTTTATAGTCAAGCGTGAACGGATCCATAGTTTTGTTGTTTAATTAAGTTTCTTTCTTTTTTACAATTTCCTTCCTGCAAATTACTTTCTTGCAATTTCCTTCCCGCAATTCCTTTCCTGCAATTTTTGCCTTAGTTTGCTTCTGCTTGAGTCATGCAGGAAGGTTCTTCCTGTACCAGTGCATGTAGTTTCCTGCACTTTGGTTTTACTTTACACCAAGTGTTACGTTCCTTTCCTGATTATAATTTCATTTATTCTTGCAAGAAAATGTATTGTCAATTCAAGTAATCATTTTCAATGTTAAGAATTATACTTCTGAAGGATATTTACATGAATTAAGAAAGAACTTTATTACAAACACTTTACTTTATACTTATAGTTTATGAATTAATAACAAGCAACATAAATGTTATAAGTAATTTCCGAAAGTCAGTTGATGCATGCAAATTACTTTGAGTGCTGCTTGATTATTTTGAATTGTTTTTGCTTTATGAAATTTACTTTCATTACAAAGTTCAGTTAATTAAAGCATTCTTTTTCACATGTCATTTATCTCATAATCTATCTTGCAATTGCAATTCTTTTCAATGCATCTTTTAATTATTTTGAAAGTAAGTTGGAAACTTTGGTGAAGGAAGTTCTATCTCGGTGCAAGAGCTGGTCTCTTATCATAGGAACAGAGTGCTCTAAGCCTTGAGGCTTAGAGAACCTCCATAAAGACACAAGTCTTCAGCAAAGAAGGTAAAATATAATTTTTTTCACATAAAGTACTATACCTGCACTAGTGCAAGTAGATTGCAATAGTACAAGAACAAGTTGCTTGGTATAGAAGGAAGGTCAATTGGGAAACAGATTGTTGGGTCCCTATAATACTAGTGATTACCCCATTACTATGGTAGTTGTACCCCTTATTAATATTTTTGTGCCCCTATTGCCCCCATATTGTTATTACTGTGCCCCATAGAATTCCTCTATTGTTATTTGTGTGGCTTTATATTTTATTATTATTTAGGTCGGTTGGGTTATTTGTGACTCCTTAGACTCTATATATAGAAAGGAGTTTGTCATTTGCATCATCCAAGAATTGTTCATTTTTGTAATGTTAAGGGAGGTTTCCCCTCGGAAGGGCTGAATTCTAAGGCGTTGATCTATCTTTTCTATCTTTTCTTGAGCTAGTTTCATAACATTTGGTATCAGAGCTTTGGATTCTAGGGTTTCACTGCTCCAAACAGGTCATCATGGAATTTTCGCTATAAATTTTTTTCTGTGACATTTCAGAAGTCGAAAAAAAAAACCATTTGAGAAGATATCATGCTGAATCTCGGGTCCAAATTTCAGAGCTTTTTGCGCTACATTTTCAGAGATATGATCTGAGGAAGTTGGTCCTTTTGCAAAATCCTGAATTACATTCAAAACAAGTGACGTGGGGAAAATCGTCATAACTTTCGCTCTGAGCATCAGATTGAAATTTCATAAGAAGTTACAGAAAGAGGACGGAATGTAGTTTCATGTATATATTTTGCAGAGGCAAAGGTCAAAATAGTGACATGTGGCACTTCATACAAGTTCGATCTTCTGAAAAGGTCTATAATCAGGTCACTGTGCGAGATTTGGCATAACTCTTCATTGGAGAATCCAATTGGGGCCAAACTAGTGGCATTCGAAAGAGGACACAGAGGGCTACCACAGTTCACAATTTCAGAACTGGATGTTCTGAAAGTACAAAGATACAACAAAGGAAATATTGAGCTCCTACAAAGAAAAAAAAGGTGTGTAGATTTTTTTAAATTTTTGCTTAAGATTGGTTTGAAAATTTATTTTGAAGGAATTCAAAGGGCTAGTAGAGAATTATTACCGATAACTGATGCCCCGAGGAAAGAAAATGCAAACACCTAGTAAGGAACCTGAAATCTTTAGCATGACTCATGAAGAAGAGGAAGAAATGCTACATGATATATCAAAATTACAAGACCAAGTGCAAAAAATGTCAGCCTCACAAAAGCTAACAGAAGCTAAGATAAATGCCATGGAATCTAAGATAAATGGCGTGGAAGCTAAGATGGACGATTGGAAGATAGATTTGAAGATAGACATGGACGATTTGAAGACAGATTTGAAGACAGACATGGACGAATTGAAGATAAACATGAATAAGTTGCTACAAGAAATGGTCACTAAGGGTGAAAGAGTAGTAAAGGAAACTCATGATGAGAACAAAAGAAATGTTAATAATGATTCCATAGACTCTAATGTGGGATTGAAGACCCATCATATTCCAAAAATCGATATGAGGA
>APFE030206166.1:217157-243646 GCA_000404065.3 Pinus taeda | reverse complement strand
GTTGCCACACTTCGGAGTCGTGTCGCCAATGTTCAAGAGAAGTCTTATCTGTGGTCTATTACCTATAAATTGTCTGACCCTTTTCTATAGTCTAAGATCTTATTCGTTTCATTCCACTTTATTCCTCATTTCGTGTCGATGATGGGGGACTCATCATGGCCCTCCTTCGACAGGTTACTTCTTGTCGACTTCAACTCATTATCCAAGAAGATGACTTAGAAACTCCCTTTCAATAGCTTAAAGCTTGCATGTCTTAATGGAAAGCTCTTGGCATCCGATGACAGGTTTTCATCATTGGCCTTCAATCGAGTGATTCCATGAGTGTTCGACTTCAACTTCTTTTTTCACATTCACGGATTGTACTGTCGTACCTTGAGAGCCATTGTCAATATTGGTGGTTTATCTCATGCCTATTAATAGTCCACATCATTAGCTGGTAATCAGGTGATTTTCTATCATGTTCGACTTCGACACATTCATTCACATGCTAGAGTTCATACTTGGATCAAGTTGGGATGGAGCACAAGACCCCGAGTCTTGTCTCATATGAATCAAGATGCATGGAGTTATGTATTGTTCATGATTGTACACATGTATCTGCTATACGTATGGCTGTAACCATTTCGTGGGACTTTACATTTATGATGATCCTTCTATACTGGGTGGTTGCGTCCATACCTTGGATCTTAGATTTATATATGATCCTTCTCATTCGATGGATGCGCCGATATCGTGGATATTTTTTATATTCCTTTATTCGGATAACTGTGTCCATACCATGGATTAATGTTTGATATTAGATATGTATATGTATATGCATCCTTGATTTGCAAGTCTCCTGACAATGTTTGTTCTCATCCTTGCAAAAGCTCGTAAAGCATCTCAGCCATCACTCCCTATTCTACCTTCATGCTTTAGGGGGCATTTGTTACATAGTATTTTGTCACACCTCCTGCACTTCCCTGTGACATACCCCGAAGTGGCCAAAACATGACCATCATCCAGTGTACTCATTTAGATATGCATCTCTTTGTTGCTCTGAGTTTACTTGGATTGTTCAAATTTTTCATCATCCTCTTGATGCGTATTTCCTTTCCATATTTTAGCCTTCTCCTTCCTCTATGCTTTTCTCTACCTTTCCTCTCTTTTTTCTCTTCCTTTCCTCAACGCTTGATTTCTCTCTTCTAACAACTCCAATGACCTTTATTGGCTGTTGTGCTCTCTCCAGTAGTTTGACTTCTCCCTCCTCAGTTGTGCTGTCAGTAGCTCTAATCCTCTCTTGCCTTCCTGATGCATTGTTCTCAACCATCCTCCTAATAGTTTTCCTTGTTATTTGAATTGTCTCGTCTAGACAGTGACTAATCCCAACAGAATCTTGTCAGTCAATGCAAAATGTGCCACCTTCCTGCATGTTCGCTAGGTTTTTAAATGCTAGTTAGTTTGTTGTAGTGGGTGGCCAACACATATTACCAGTTGGAAAATTACCCATTATCCATTTTAAAATTTCATGTCCTTGTTTTCTTGTTCGTTGTTATAAAAAGCACAACTCATGAGAAAATATGATTTTTCCTTTTTGCACAACTATCAATTGCCATGTACTATCCCACATTCATGTTTTAAGGAAAACTTCAAAATATACCTAATAATGATTTGAAAATGGGGCACTTAGGCTTCTTGTCTAACTTACAAGAACCTCTCCCACTTCCAAAGCTTAAATATTCCCAAGTCTTTATGATTAACCAATGAGGAATTAAATATGTGCTTGAAAATAATGGGTGTATGCTTATGTTTGTTTAAATTGTTTGTGTGTTGTAATCTAATGTGCTCAAACTAATTTATAAATACATATAGCAGTAAGTAAAGTGGCAGATACAATGCAGCATCAAGAAATCACACATAACAACAATATTAATTAGGAGTTCACCCAAAACTCTTGGGCTACGTCTTCGTGAGCTCTAGATAACTCCACTAGGCTCTCTAGGCTTATGGCAAGGTCCTTTTATGAGCTCTTTGGCTCAACTCCACTGTTTTACACAGGATAATGGACTCAAAACACCATCTCTCCCTGGCTCTTGAAGCTCTCAGCTCTGGCTCTTGGCTCTGGCTCTTGCTTTTCAGCAACCTTCAGCTCTCTAGCTTTTCATTTGACCTCCAAGGGACTCCAAAGACTCCCACAGCTACTTTGCACATTAGCTTTCACTCTCTCTGGCTCTTTTTTTTGCTTTTTCACTGCCTTCTTATCCTCTCTTTTAGAAACAACTCCTCCTTATGCTTTTTTCTCTGTCAATCTATGGATTTTAAGCCAATTAGCATTATCTGTTCATTTCCTCTACTTGGGCTCTCTGGCTCCTGGCCTTTGTCTACTTGAATCCCCTTCTGAGCGTTAGCACTCATGGCATAACGTCTTCAGAGAAGGTGGCCACCTATTCTACAATGGAAGAGTCCATCAAGCCTTTGAAATCCCTGAAATAGCCATCCTCTATTTACACAGAGAAATACATTCAAACACGGGAAAAATCTGCCAAAACACAGTTTTGGGGATTTCAAAAGTCCTCAAATCCGCTTTATTCTCCTATAGGGTCTGCTTCCAATTGCTTATTGCAAGTCGTAATGCTCGTTCCGTGGTTTCCTTTTATATTTAGGAAATACATTAAAACACTGAAAATACCGACTATATGGTGCATATCGAACTTGAAATAATTATGAAGTGGCGTTTACAAACCCTTTCAGGTCCAGTTTTCATCACATCGGTGCTTCCCTAGGATTTCAAATTATATAAAATATTGCCTATAGCCCTATCAGATCTAGCTATCGCATCACATATATATATGAATATAGCTCTACTACTTGTAATGCACCAACGCGATACTGTGATGTGACTTATCACAATCGCATATCGCACAGACCCAGGGTCTTTCCATATGGCATCGCCTATGCCAATGCCGACTGTGATCCACCGATTTCGGTGATCGTACCATTTCATTGGCTCATTCCTATCGCACGTCTGCCTCCGACAGCCTCCGTTTGTCACTGCCGATTGTGATATGCCAATCGGATCTGGACCGTTGATCGGCCAGATCCAATGCGTCTCATGCAAAGTAGTTGTAAGCCCCCGATAGCTCTGTTTTTCAATTCTTTTAAGCCCCGATAGTGTTATCTGCCTTTTTTAAAGGTTTTCCCTTTGCGATAGTTTTTGGATTTTTAGAAGACTTTGAAGACTTAGAGGGTTTTTAGGACCCATTCTTAGGGGATTTTGCCTCTTTTTCCAAAGGAAAAAGGGAAACTTCATTTTATGATAACTTTCGCATCCTAACTCCATTTTTTCCCATTCAAGTTGCAGTAGATTTAGAATGAGATGATCTCTGTAATGGGGCTAGTTCCAGGAACTTCCTTGGAATTTCATTTTTCCTCTATGAGGAACACTTAGACTTAGGAGCCTATCCAAAATCCATTTTGGATCACGCCTTCCCACTAGAAGAATTTTTGGTCTCCAAAAGACTGATATATTGATCTGAACAGTAAATGAGAGTGACTCACCCTCTTCTTTCAGTCTCCCTACACTTTTCTTGCATAGTGCCTCTGAACCAAAGTTTCTGACCACTTCCCTTCTAGGATGGGTTGGTCTTCTTGGGAAGAACTGTCTTCCTCCTTGCCTTCCTGCAGAACTCGCGCTGAAATGGTTATAGAAGGTAGTTTTAGCTTCTTTGCCTTGATCATTAATCCAAGGTGGCTCAAACAAATGTGAAGTATATCTACTCCAAAAAACTTTCATTTGTACCTGCTTGAAAAGCTGTCAACAACAACTGTTAACAACAATAGAAATACAAGCAACCACTGTATGGCCTAAACTCCTACTTCAACAAAGAAATAGATTTCACATCTTGTGAACACCTCCATGTCTTACATCTACATACAGATGATGGACTAGGCAACAATCCCCCAAAGTATGCCCTTAAAAACAAATGACCCTTCAAGTCAAGCATGTAGAAAAAGATCATTTGGAATCTTTTTCAAAAGATGAAACACTTCATCATTATCCCCATCTAGGAGACCAAGTTAACTTCTCCCAAGTCAACATTGCATCACATGCATGTCAAAGCAATCAACCCTACAAGTTAATTACACATACATGTTCAAATACAAACAAATCATCAATATCGTTGTGTTCATGCACATCATGCCTATGCATGCATTTCATCCTTCAACTTTCACTTAAGAACACTATACTTTCAAAGCTGAAATGAAATATAATGTTGCAGCAACAGAGTGAGTCTCCTACTCAACCTTTTTCCATTCACCATCTTGATATACCTGCAACTTGCATCTCATCAACAAAGAAATGAAAGTAGATGCATCAATAGACATGTAATCTTAATTGGAAAAGAACTCTAGCCATTTCTTACCAATCCAGTTCCAAGGTCTTCGCTTTGTCTGCACATCAACATCAACATGTGAAACCATCCTGAGACACATCCTTTATGGAATCTTCCTTTCCATTCCTTCCATCTTCTCTTTCCACTTTCTTCAACTTTTGTGGAAGCATTGCTGGAATCAGATTCCAACACCTTTCAGCAAGATGCCCTTGCTTATAGCAGTAAGTGCAACACATGTGCATCCTCTTGACAGCATGATTTTCCTTGTCCATTGGACCTTTGGCTTTCTGCTTCTTCTCCTTCAAAAGTTTCCTGTATGTGGCCATTCTCTTCTAACATCTAGAAACATGATGGTTATCCAAACCACAAAAGGAACATGCAATTATTTTCCCATGCTTTGAAAAATCAAAAGGAATGTGTTTAGAACCAGATTTATACCTGCCTCTTTCACCTTTATTGCCTTATTGAGGAGGTGAATTGAGTGAAGAAGTGGCTCCCTTTGGAACACCCTCAATCTCTTTAGTGCTCTCAGAGTTTCCACAGCTCTCTAGTTCAAGTTTGTACTTCTGAACACCTGCATCCTGCAAATGATGTTTCAAGCTATTGCATTCCTCCTGAACACAATCTTCACACTCTGAAATGAAACTCCCTCTTGGGGCTGTTCTAATGGTCTTCATGGCAGCTTTGGAACTCTCTCCATAAGACTGTCCATAGCCAAGACCTAAATACTTAGGCCTTTCCTCAAGCATTATTGGTTCAACAATACCTTGTGCATGTTTTCCCAAGCCCTTTCCTTCATAGCCCATCTTGAACATTAGCTTGGAACCTATGCCTCTAGTATGTTTTTCAAAAGAACCAATATAAGCATTCTTAGAAGAATTTGAAGACAAACTAGAATGGTTTACCTCTTCTTCAAGCTGATACTTGACCAAGGCTTCTTTAGCAACAAAGAGTTGTGACTCCAACTCATGCATCCTCTTCAAGTTCATATTTACAATATGAATTTGCCTCACCATTTCCTGCAGTCTATCAGAAAGCAACTACTTCTCTTCCTTCATGGAATTCAAGTGCTCTCTAAGTATGTTTCTCTTTCTTCCATCCTCATACATTTCTCTCACCTTGTCCATCATGATGAACAAGTCTTGCTTCATGTCTCCATCAAAGAGTCTTTTAATGGAGAATCAATTTGAGGATATACTTGAGGAAGTTGTCATTATTCCAATGAACAAATAACTTCAAACAAGATTAATAAAGAGCTTATTTAAGAAACCTTTTGCAACAAACCTCTTATGCTTCAAGAATTGCTTTGAGGTCCTTTGGGATAGAAGAAGGCCTTCATCCCTTCTTCCTATTTGTCCTTCCTGGACTGAGCTATCAATAGCTTTCCCTTCACCTCTGCAAACTCAGAAACTAGTCAGTCTGCAAACAAGCATACATCAATCAGACAATCTATCCTTGACTGCCCAAACACCTTTTAGGCAAGTAATCTTCGCTCTTTCAATCAAGCATTCTGACATAACCTTCCTTGAAGGAGGGGTTAATCAATCTTAAGCTCTGATACCACATGATCTAAAAATGGGACACTTAGGCTTGTTGTCTAACTTACAAGAACCTCTCCCACTTACAAAGCTTAAATATTCCTGTCTTTATTATGAACCAGTGTGGAATTAAATATGTGCTTGAAAATAATGGGCGTATGCTTAGTTTGTTTAAACTATTTTTGTGTTGTAATCTAATGTGATCAAACTGATATATAAATATGTATAACAGTAAATAATGCAGCATATACAATGCAACAACAAGCAATCACACATAACAACAATATTAATTAGGAGTTCACCCAAAACTCTTGGGCTACATCTCCATGAGCTCTAGTCAACTTAACTAGGCTCTCTGGGATTATGGCAAGGTCCTTTTACAAGCTCTTTGGCTCAAATCCACTGTTTTACATACGACAATGGGCTTAGAACACCATATCTCCCTGGCTCTTGAAGCTCTCGACTTTCTGGCTCTCGGCTCTGGCTCTTGCTTTTCTACAACCTTCAACTCTCTAGCTTTTCATTTAACTCCCAAGTGACTCCAAAGACTCCCTTAGCTGTGTTGCACGTTAGCTTTCACTCTCTGGCTCTTTTTTTTGCTTCTGCGCTGCCTGCTTATCCTCTGTTTTAGCAACAAATCCTCCTTATCTTGTGTTCTCTATCAATCTATGGATTTTAAGCCAATCAACACTATCTGTTCATTTCCTCTTGTCGGGCTCTCTGGCTCCCAGCCTCTGTCTACTCGAATCCCCTTCTGAGTGTTAGCACTCATGGCATAACGTCTTCAGAGAAGATGGCCAACTATTCTGCAATGGAAGAGTCCATCGGGCCTTTGAAATCCCCGAAATAGCCATCCTCTGTTTACACAAAGAAATACATTCAAACACGGGAAAAATCTGCCAAAACACAGTTTTTCGGACTTCAAAAGTCCTCAAATCTGCTTTATACTCCTATCGAGTCCACCTGAAATCACTTATCGCAAGTGGCAATGCCCATTCCATGGTTTCCCTTTGTATTTAATGAATACATTAAAACACTGAAAATACCGACTATATGGTGCATATCATACTTGAAATAATTATGAAGTGGCGTTTACAAACCCTTTCAAGTCCAGTTTTCATCACATCGGTGCTTCCCTTTGTATTTCATTTATTTGGCGGAAATGTGAAATACAAAGGAAATGCCATTTTCTGGATTTCAAAATATATAAAATATCGCCTATAACCCTATCGGGTCAAGTTATCGGATCGCATATATATATGTATATAGCCCCTCTTCTTGTAACGCACCAACGCGATACTGTGATGCGACTTGTCACAATCGCATATCGCACAGACTCGGGGTCTTTCTATATGGCATGGCCTATGCTAATGCTGATTGCAATCCATCAATTTCAGCAATCACACCATTGCATCAGCCCGGTACTATCATATGTCTGCCTCCAACAGCCTCCGCTTGTCACTGCCGATTACGATATGCCAATCAGATCTAGACTGTTGATCGACCAGATCCGACGACTCTCATGCAAAGTAGTTTTAAGCCCTTGATAGCTCTATTTTTCAATGTTTTTAAGGCCTGGTAGTTTTATCTGCCCTTTTTAAAGGTTTTCCCTTTGCGATATTTTTTGGATTTTTAGAAGACTTTGAAGACTTAGAGGGTTTTTAGGACCCATTCTTAGGGGATTTTGCCTCTTTCTCAGAAGGAAAAATGGCAGCTTCATTTTATGATAACTTCCACATCCTAAGTCCATTTTTTCCCATTCAAGTTGCACTTGATTCAAAATGTGATGATCTCTGCAATGGGGCTAGTTCCAGGAACTTCCTTGGACTTTCATTTTTCCTCTGTGAGGAACACTTAGACTTAGGAGTCTATCTAAAATCCATTTTGGATCAAATAAGTAACCTCACTAACCTTTGGAATCTGTGTCACATTACCCGGGCCATTATTCTCTCAAAATATTTATATTGCATACATGAGTGTAAAATAATTGGGGTTGTCTCAGTTTCACTACTCCATACAGTGCACCCAAACAAAAATATTTAGTTTATAATCATGTTGGGAAAGGAGCCTAGATATTTACACTCAAGTATAATCATTTCTCTAGTCATCGAATTCCTTGTTCCATTACATGAAGAGAAATCAAGGGAAACAAAAAGACAAAAGAAATGAAGACCTTCAAACCTTTAAATTTGTCATGAATAGCAGGAACATGCCCAATCATTTAATAATCTACCTAAATATGACCAATCTCATGACATCAAAAGCATCATAAAGGGAGCTTCCAATAATCCACCTTTTTATTCCATATGAACCCAACCAGATTTATCTCAAATTCAACTACAAGACCTTCCTTTAAGCTCATTTCAATTTCACTCCATGAACAGCTACAGTCTTTCTTAGATTGTGAGTCATTTTTCAGGTTAACAAAGGAGCCCAATTTATTTCCAATTTCCCTTAAAACCTATAAGTTATAATATGGTAGATGAAACCCTAGAAGGATTTCCTAAACCTTCATCACATCAACCAACTCCCATGTTGGGTCAAAATCTCCAATCCAACTATGTAGCACCAATCATGAATGGCCCCAACTCTAATCCAAGGCCAAAGTATGTGAACAATCCACTTCATTACAAAAGACGAAAGCCATTCAACCCTTAATTAAGATATGATAAGAGGACACATATCCTATCATGGGTTTACAAAGCTCTGAAATCCAAGAACCTAAAGTCAAATCCCACAATGATTTACCACTAAACCAAATAACTAGGGTTTTACCTGCATAGTCCATAATGTGATAAATCTCAATATTCTTACCTAGGACTAGACTAACAAATCCATTACACCTTAACATCTCTTCCTATCTAAGAAAGCGGAGGTGCACTTCTGGTTAAGAGCTTAGATGCAGGAGATGATCTACAATATGGTTCGAATGTTAGAAGAAAGTATTTTGGATAACCATGCACATGACAAGTCCCAGGATCAAGAAAACTACTGGGATCCTTGGGATGATAAATGAGTAAAAATCCATATATCTAGACTGCATTAAAAGAGGTGGGTTGGTAAAAATCCATATGGTGAGAGTACATGGTGCAATGAAAAATCCTTCTACAAGTGGAAAAGCAAGCTTTGAGGTAGCCTGGGATCCAAGTCCACTAGGTCCTCTCCCCAATAATCCATGTGGCATGGGTCTATCCTATAAAATTTTTTACTATTTTGTCTCATTTCCATGTGACACAAAATGGATACGAAAATCAGACGAAATCAGAAGAAAAAAAATCATGGAATAGATATGCGACACTCAAATGACACACGAGAGGAAGATTTGTGAGCCCCATTAGAGGAAATTTAAGCCTAAAATTGCCCATGAAATATTCATTTAATTTACATGTCATAATGTGTAAACTAATCAAAATCCTTTAAATTTAAAAAGAAGTACATGTAAATATTTTGGAGGGAAAAGAAGAAAAACTACTTTTTTAAATTGTATTTTTGGCTTATCTCCTTATAGGTTTACTCAAATTTCAAGTGTATGCACTTGTTGGATGCAAAATTGTATTCCACATCCAATGAGTACCCATTATGCATACTTTTGAGAATACCCACATTGATAAAAATTTAAGATACATTTAAAAACATGTTCAACGTGATTTTTTAATGTATCTTCAATTTTGATTAATATGGGTATCCAGAGCGACGAGCTGGAGGTTGTTCACCGTGGATGAGGTCGAGTTCTCTTAACTTTTCCTTTTGGTCTTATCCCTATGAGCTATCTCCTTGAGATGAGGGCCTTTTCCTACCTTTGGAGAGATCCTGACTCCATTTCCCTGCCTATATATTCATACTCTCCCATTCCCAAATGGTTGGTCTTTGGCTATTTGCACCCTTATGTTGAGATTGTGCCTATATGCTACGCATTTGGCTTGGTCAGCTTAAGCTTGGACTTGGACATTCATTCAAGGAGAGCCTATTGACATCAAGGCTTGGTTATATGCTTCCTCCTTTATTCTATTAATATACAATTGTTGGTTCATTTCCATAAATGTGTAGGCTTATGTATCATTTATCTTAACGCTCCTTGATATGTTAAGTAGGTTACTTTTGATTATGCTATTTGTATTTTCATGCTTTGTTGTGTCGTGATCTCTTTTGCAAGTTTTTAAACTCTGTGAGAAGTAGGATCGAGCCCATGACACGAGTGATTCGAGGTCTTCAACAAAGGAGGATGTGATGGCATCAGAACAAGGTAGGCCATCTTCTTGGTCTCTTATTTCAATTGTAACATAGGAAAGTGTCCAGTAGATTGTCATGTAGTTTTTTAGTCCCACTCATTGGGCTAGAGGTATCATCTCCGTCCGTAGAGAGGATTGCCTAGACCACAAAATGACGACTCTGTTGGGGAAACTATAACCCTTTCCATCCAATCCTTCACCTTGATTTTGTGATGAGTTTGATGAATCATCAGTTTTCTGGCTTGTTTTCTTCTCTGTAACTATTTTCACTTGCTGGTGATTTCTTGAGGACACTCAGTTTTGTCTGGTCTTGAAGATTTTTTTATTTTTCCCTTATTTTTCTCACCCATCACTGGTTTGGCCTTAACAGTTGCGATTTCATCATTGATTTTTTAATTACATTCACAATTATTACTCTTTCATCACCCTTTTGCCTATAACAGGTGCGATGATCCCAGAGGATAAGAGAAATAAGGGTTTTCTTCTTGTTCTTAGTCTTTTTTCCTTTTGTCTATGATTTTCCAGTATGTCTATGGTGTACTTGTCCTGATTGTCATGCTTGAGTCTTGACTGACTGCAATTGTCTCTTGATTTGGTTTATGTTTGTTTCAAGCTTGTTTTCTTTCTAGGGTTTCTAGGGTTTATAGGTCACCCTCCACTCATTGATTGGTCTACTTCTCAGAAGTCGATTACTCATGTTCAAGAGTCTTCTGCATCAAGACATATTTTACAAGTTTCTTTTGGTTCTTTGGTGTGAACTTGTTTTCATTAGTGTCAAACCATATTGATGCTTTGAAGATCGCTTTAGTTCCTTTGTCAATCATAGATCACAAATTGTTTGCTTTGGTTGACCTGAAAGAACGTGCTTGTTTTCATTCTTATGTTTCAGAAAGTGAAAGTGTTTATCATTTAAGTATATTTGAGACATTTTTTGCATTCAAAATCATAAAGTGAAAGAGATTTTCATGCTTAGTAAGTTGTTTTCATTCCCCTTTACATTTCGCATTTGTTTGCATTTGATCATTATCACATCTTAGTGAAAGGCAAGTGATTTTCATTTCTCTAGTATTGCATTTGTTAGTAGAATGAAAGATTAGATTTCAATTTTACATATTGCATTGGAAATAATTGTGTTGATGCATTTTTTTTGTTTGATGCATTATTTGATTGTTTCTCTTCCTTTGTTAGCTTAGCCTTCATTGAATGAAAAGTTTTTGTTTTCATCATTTAGTTGCATTTTAGGAACAGATGACAACATTGAGCCATCAAAATTGAAACTTACTTCAAGATTAACTTAAAATTTACCTCAATTATCCTAAGGAGAATTTGTCACTTAACGCAAATATCTAGAGGTCTAGACTAGAGAAGTGTTCTAGCATCTTTAAACATAGCAGATGTCGTTAACTACTTGTAGTGTATACGGGGGTGAAATCCCATCCTAGTATGAAAGTATATAGAATTTTCTCCAGTACTTTTAGATATATCGGAGGCACTTCAATATGAAAAGTATATGGGGATGCTCTCATCAAACAGTGCTACATTAGACAATGCTAACATGGACTTGTGCTCCCCATACTGTCACGTATATATTGGGAGACCCCATTATGTTGCTATCCTTTAGTCATAAGTAACCGATTCAGCCACCTTGTAAATGTGATATACTAAACACAGCATTCGGGGAGATTGGTCGTCGTACGTTAAGTCCTTGGCTTCGGCTAGGGTGTATATTGCGATTCACAGATACTTGGTAAACCCTCTTGCCTAGTTTTTACCCATTTTGGTTTATTTTTTATTTCGTGTAGATAAAATTAACTACCGACGAGAACATGTCAAACCCATGCAGTTGCTTCTTGGCCCAATTTTGAGTAAATCCTTGTAAATTTTAATTTTAATCAGCCCTCAACGAATCATCTCTCCTTCTTCTACTCTTGAGAGAAAGTCATTGTGGCTAAACCATTGAGTTCACCCCAAAGTTTCCCTTTGTTGTCTGATACTAAAGTGTCTTCACGAGGAGTTCATCCGAAACTTCCTCAATCACTTGAAGCTCAAGGCTTTGAACTCAGGATTATCCCTAGCATCCAACCCCTTACTTCTCAATCACCACATTTAGATTCCTTGTCACCTCAAGACTCTAATCTAGAAACCTGTGAGAGTCCGCAGAGGTTTGTCTTATATCCATCAAATTTGTTATTTGATCCTATTGTGATATCTCCTCATCGTCCCTATAGTCCTTATGATGAACCTAGTGTTCCTTTGGAGTTATCTCCTCGTACATCTCGCATTCCTCTTCATCATCTTTTTCCACCTATGGATTCAAAAGGTGAGATCCCAACCTCTCCTCAAGGTCATCCAGAAGTTTCCACTACTCACACTCCTCATGTTGATGAAGAGAAAGAATATGAATTTCCTCCAGAAGGCTTTCATTTTACATGAATAGTCTCATCTCACACACTTCCTAAAACCAGTGGGCCTATGCTTCCACATGGTTATACAACCTTAGATCAATTAGTTTCAAGAATTCCTAGTGCTTCATCTTTGTATCAAAATCCTATTTGGTCATCAAATTCCATTCCACCTACTGGTCCATTCATCCTAAACGCAACCTCTTGAATTCCTGTACCAACTGTTGACACGTCAGTTCTCATTTAACTAATGATTCCATCACAACCTATACCATTGTTTCAACATTCCATTTAGGTACAATTGACTATTTCAGATCATGCCTCCGTAATTCCCTCCACCCCTCCATCAAGTGGATAGAATGTACCACCACCTTATTCATAGCCTGGGGGGGGGGGAATCCAAACATTCCTCTTGTGTTAGGTGGAAACCATGTGAATGGATCACAACCTCAAATGGTTAGAGTCAATCAACCTTATTCTAGTGGTATTCCTAACCCTGTTGGTCCATCCAGGGCGAGTAATATCTAGTATTAACAACCTTATACAACTCAGATACCACTCCAATAGGATTATGTCCCATATGGTTCACAAGCATTGCAAAATCCACCTTATACTCCACAAGCAGGACACTATGTGCAACCTGGTCAATCTGCTATTATTGGTGCATATGGTCCAAAGCCATACAAAACTTACCAATACCCACAGGGTATACCTCAAGGAAATGTCCAACAATTGTTACAGCAACAATGGAAACCTTTACAACAGTGGGGGCAACTTTTGCAGCAATATCAATAGCCTGTGCAACAACAAACACAGTTTGTTCAAAAACCCACTCAACTCTTCTATCCGCAAGGCCAACCTTTGCAGCAGAAAGTTCAACCTTTGCAGCAGCAACGTCAATCTTTGCAGCAGCAACGTCAACCTCTGCAGCAGCAAGGTCAACCTCTGCAGCAGCAATCTTAACTTGTATATCAACAAGGTCAAACCTTGCAGACACAAGGTCAACCCTTGCAGCAGCAGGGCCAATCACTTCATATCTAGGGTCAACAGGTGCAACAACCTTACAATCCATATGTTGCATATAATGCTTATCAACTGCCTATGGTAGGTCAATATCAATCTTACCCTAGACAAAATCCACCTTATGGTCAAGGTACCTTTCAGTGGGGACAAAATCAAGTCCCCTATGTTCAAAATCCTTCATTGTGGGGGAAAAATCCTTACCAGCAAGGTTGGAATCCACAGATTGGACCTCCTCAAAAGCCTTACATGCCCTTTAATCCAAAATTTCCATCTCTAGCTACGTTGGAACTGTCGGATGTCTCAAGGCTCACTCATGACCCCATTCTTTATTTGCCTTATTGGCCTCCAGTTCCTACTAAAATTTGAAGCGATTGCCCTAAGCTCGAATGAAAACTTAAAGAGGACCCTCGAGCCCATGTGATAACATATCACTTATGGTGTTCTTAAAATTCTTATGTTGATGATTCTATTCGTCTTTGCCTCTTTCAGAGAACCTTGACAGGTGCTGCCGCAAAGTGGTACGTCAAGTTACCTCGAGGCACCTATGCCGACATTAACTCTTTAGTTATGGCTTTCCTCGCCCACTTCCAATTTCTAGTTCATTATGAAATCGATACTCATTTGCTAACATCTCTAAAGCAAGATACTGTGACACATATTTATGATCATATCCGTGAATGGAGACGTCGGTGTCGCCTCATCAAATTCGAGATTCCTGATGATTTGTTAACTGAATGGTTCACAAAATCATTTGTTAACAAATTTTCTAAAGATATAACAATGGGTGGTTGTGTTACCGAGGACCAATATATTTCTCATGCCCAATATTTAGAATTAGTCTATTCCCAATCTGGCATGTTGTATGAAATGTTCCCTGCTGCTCCAAGACCATCTTCGGATTCGACATCTTCAAAGTCTCCCGATGTACCACCTGTTGATGGTATAACTGGATCATTGTCTCAGACCTCCACTAAGACTTCTTTGAAGCAAAAATCTACTTCAGATACTAGTTCTAATCATCCTTTGAAAAATCCAACAAATCCTAGATGTTGTCCAGTATACCGCGGAAGATAAAGTCTCAAAAGGTAAGAAAAAGGGTAAAGGTAAAGCCAAATATGATACCCTGAAATAGGATCTTCCCAAGTCATCTGTTGATGATGCTTCCAAATGAAAGCCTAAATATCCTTGCCTCATTTGCGAGGAATACCATTATACCAAGGATTGTCCCTGACGTGCTGAATTTAACCGTTTGTTGAAAGGGACTCCAGTTATTTTGAAAGAACCATTTCCATCTCAGTAGACTCAGTTGGTAGACCAACCACAATACTATCAACCCCTTCAAAAGCAGACAATGGAGACAGAATTCATGGATATACCTTATATTTCCACTCCACCTAGTTCTAGTTCACTCCATATTGAGCAACCTAATAATGAATCCACGATCTGACCACCTCCCAAAGGCGTGCTTCAGAAATCATCCTATAATTTGAATGCTAGGGCTGCACAACATTATAATATAGTTGAAGATCTAGCATAAGCACCTTTGGCGATGTCTGCTTTGGAAGTTCTCCAAACATGTCCAATGCAGCGGAAATCATTATTATCTGCTATAGAAGTTGTTGATCCTGTTGATTCTAGTTTAATTAATTTCGATCTTGAAAACCATGTTCCTCATCTTCCTCATCAAATTGCTTTTCTGATTCAAGTTATTATAAAAGGAAAGATGATCCATCAGACTATCATTGATGAAGGTGCTTCCACATGCATCATCTTTGTTTCATGTTGGAAGACCATTGGCTCTCCTCCCCTTAACCAATCCCTGAACACTTTGGAGGCCTTTGATGGTAGAGGCTCTCGTCCGTATGGTATTCTTACAAATTTTCCTATCACGTTGGAAGGAAATATTCTTGAGCTAGAAGTGGGAGTTGTAGATGTGAATCTCAATTACAACCTTCTTCTCGAGTGAAGTTGGACCCATGCCATGTTTTGTGTGGTTTATTCTTTGTTCTGGGTGCTTCATTTTCCTCATGAAGGAAATATTTTCACCGTCAACCAATTGTCTTTTTTCTCTTCTAGTGCATCGAATGACAATGTTCCATATGTGGGAAATACCACGTTCCATATAAGAGCCTGGGGGTAGGTATTTTTAAATATTCTACTTTAATGGGTACTTTTTCTCTCCCACCTCTAAATATCCCTTCGATCAATATGATCTCTATTTCTACAGATCCTTGGATTATTCCTTCTCTACATCAAATTGATTCATTTGGTGATTCTATGCCATTAAGTCCGTTGGAACAATCTTATCAGGAAATTGTCTCGAATTCAACGGCTACTTCAGAAAGTCATGTTGTTTTTAGTATGAACCTGAATACTTATGCATGATCTCCTTGGATTGGTTCTTTGAATCCCGTGGATACTTTGAACAAGACATTCCCCGCCGACGAGAGTATTGTTGAGGTTATGTCTCTCGACAAAACTCCTTGGAATGATATTCATCATCATTCTTTGTTTCTTTCTCAGTGGCGTCTTCTCCATGATAGCTCAACTCCTTAATATCCACAGGCCAATAGCCATGTCGAAGCATTTAATAAATTTATGATTACTATGCTTCAACGAACCATTGGGAAGCACAAGAAGGATTGGCACCTTATGCTATTCTCGGCTCTTTCGGCTTACCAGAATTTGGATAAGACAACCACTAGATTTACTCCATTCCAGTTGGTTTACGGTTTAGAGGTGACACTTTTGATTGAGTGCAAAATCCCTTCATTGAAATTAGCTGTCGAACTTCTTCCTAATACCTTGCATGAAGAGGAGAAATTACTCTACCTTGAGAGGCTTGATGAGACCTATCGCATTGCTGCGATGGTGATCGAAGCCCAAAAGAAACGTGTCAAAGCTCATTTTGATCAAACCATTTCTCCACGCACTTTGTCTAAAGGCGACCTAGTACTCTTTTATGATCAGGTTAATGATAAGTTGGGAGCTAGAAAGTTCAAACCTATGTGGCATGGGCCATATATCATAAAGCATGTCTTGCAAAAAGGTGCCTGTGAGCTAGTTGATTATGAAGGAAATGCATTTTCATAGCCCCGCAATGGGTTGTATTTGAAAAAGTATTATGCGTGAAATCTGTGTAATTACTTTGTGTACATTAGTGTGTGAATTCATTGGTGTGCACTTTTTTTATTTATGGTGTGATTGTTTGCTTTGCAGACATGTCTTTTTTGCTTACCCTGTGTTGCACTCGATTTGCAGATGTCATAAAATCATTATGTTGGTTTTGCTGATGGTGCTTATTGTAGCACACAGAATTTGTCTTACACAACTTGGGCACTCTTTTCCCCTAATGGAGATTTGGTTTATTTACAAGGTATTTGCCTAGGACGGACAACTAACAATATTGATGAATACAGTGCACTTATTGAACTCATTGTGTTGCAATTGAATAAGAAATACTAAGTAAGAAATCCACAAATTCTACATACGTATCTACGTGTTCGATTACTGGAAATAAAATTTTATTTTATCACATATCAACATATTCCACGCAATTTGAATACATTAGCAAATTATGTTCTTGATAGAAATTTGCGTAATTTATAAAACTAATCATATCATCATGATACACAGACACATAAGTAGAAAATAAAACATGCATATGTATATATATATAATATATATATTACACACACACCGACGGCCGCACACCATCCACACAACACAACACACACACAACACACACACACGCACCACACACATTCCCACACCACACACACACACACACACCACACACACATAATACATATGTGTGTGTGTGTGTGTGTGTGTGTGTATCGTGTTTAACAGAGTTTTTACATTAAAATATAAAAAAATAAAGTGTTCCGAGACACATGGCTTTCAAAGCCTACAACATGTGAAAAAAACGACTAGAATACTATTCACCCACATGATGCTCATGACAAAACGAGACTGCTCTAATCACTCATCCTAATAACTAGCACAGTATCACATATACTCTTATCGTGTGCCTCCGGTATCACAATGGCACATCGTCTACAGTTGCGTATTCTGGAATCCCTTAGGTGATCACATCCTGATTACATTCCATCTCTACTATGGGGTCCACTCCTTCTTCATAGGGAGAATTTTCTACTTGTTGGGCTACTCGTCGTGCTATTGGTGACATGCCAGGCAACCTTTCTAGTCCAACATCTATACATTTATCACAAGTTAAATCTCAGTTAAACTTTCACAATTTTTTTTATAAAACTTGAAAAATCCAAAAAACAAGTTGTACTTGCATCAGTCCACAGTTCTCCTGGTGGAAGAGGATCTGGATCCCATCTAAAATTTGTGCCTGTGTAGGCATAGTCATCCACAACAAGAAATTATCGATGCAACCAAATGAAAAACTACGGAGGGAAATGCATCTGCTGGCCCCCTCTTCCTTGAGGCATTAGTTCACTCCATCTGACTAGCCTCAGATCTTGTGGAGCAGGATCTGGTACCTCCATCCACTAATACCAAAAAAAGGGCACACACTTGAGAAATAAAGTAACCAGAATCGAACCAAATCCAAACTGTTTCAGGTTGCCTCACTTACCCTTGATCAGTTGCCTCTTCATATTAGCCAATAATCCCCCACACCAGTTGGATAATGTTCGAGTAAGACATTCTACTACATACTAGAATTGCGATTTCGAAGTCTCATGTAAATCTTGTACCAGATATGCAAGCTATGGTGTATAGGATCGTTCTCAAGGGAAGATTGTTGATTGTCAATATCTTCACCTTCCCACCCGTTGTCATCTCGGCACCCGGGCAATGTCTCCTGACTAGAGTACTAGTTCTCTCACCTCCAGGACGAGATCCAAAGAGTTGAACTCTTTCTCCTCTTCTAGAAAATCCATTGATGAAGTAATTATCTGTCTCCTCCAATACCAACTCCTAGTCTTTAATAATGAATTTTTCCTGATCAATATCCCATAAATTGATCAAGTAATGGAATAGATCATTTTTGGCTCTAAGTCCTGTAGTCCTGAAAAACTTCAACAACACACAGTTCCTCAAAGCATTTACACATTCTGGATCTTGGGCTTCCTGATAGTCTTCTACCTCATGGCCTCTTTCCTTCCATTCAAGGACCATGTTGTCAAAAAATTTCCTATAAAACATCATCAAATATTATTTAAATTCTTTTCCACGAATTAAAACTCATACATCTTGATCTAAAAGGAATATTTTTCTCAAAAATTTCTGCCCCATAGTCATCATGTCTATTTTTATCAAACATGCGATGCCATCGCGAGTTCCTTTCGGCTTAGGGTTGACTATCGCAGGTTCGATGAGAAAACCTGCGATAATCACCCACACTGTTTAAAATTAAAATCTCTCCATCTTGCAAGAAAGAATTCGATGAAAATGCATAAAAATGTAATTAAATGCAAGAGCAAAGGCATAGTTCTTACCTGCTGTTGACGGTTCGAGAAATGATGTTCTGGATCTCCCACGTTATTTGCCTGAAAATCAAGGAAAATGGGGTAAAAATGCACTCTCAAACTTACTCCAATGAAATGGTAAAAAAATGTTTGTACTTATAGGCTATGTATAGGTTTTAATTTCATTTTTTACAATATTTTATTATTTTCTCTCGATATCAGTGGTTGGTGGTTATCTTTGCGCGCTTACAGGTGCTTTTTGGTGGATACTGTGATTATTCTTGACTGATTCAACAAGTTTTTGTTTTATCTCTTTTTCAGACTCATTAAAAACAAACGAAAATGGAACCCCCTGGAGTCATCTTTAAGCTCTTTCCTAACTCTTGAAACATGAAGATATTGTCGAGTACTTGTATTTTCGAACTCATTAAATTAAATGAATTGACATTGTCTCATAATACATTTATCCATTTTTCGGGCTGAGTTTGACTATTTACAAAAAAGGTACACCTTGGTCAACATGGTCAAGAGGTTCTCTCGAATATTATTTTCTACCTTTTCGGGTTCGAGGGACAAATTATGAAAAGGGACATGATGGAGTTTTCTTTTTTGTCTCCTTTTCAAACTCTCTAAATATGAAAAAGATATCGAGTTTTTCTTCCATCAGACTCATTAAAAATTTTACGACGAACTTGTCACCATAATGAGACCAAGTTTCTCCTTCCTAGGGCTCGTAAAAATTATAAGATGGATTCATTCGAAGAATGATCTTATATAACAAGCATATGCTATCCCCTTCAATCTTATGACAAAAAACTAATTGGGTTACTCATTAGAAATAGTGGGGAAAATGAAAATGAAACATCCTTTGTATAGGCAGCATGTCACTCTTGAAAATGACACTCTTTTGCTTCTCGTTTCAGGTTTGGGATATCCTCACTCAGTCACTTGTCCTCTCGGGTTTTGGTGATCCATGTTTTCCTCTCATCTAACTATTCCACTTCATCATCATGACCATTAGTCCTATGTTGAGTCAAATGCTGCCACACTTCGGAGTCATGTCGCCAATGTTCAAGAGAAGTCTTATATGTGGTCTATTACCTATAAATTGTCTGACCCTTTTCTATAGTCTAAGATCTTATTCATTTCATTCCACTTTATTTCTTGTTTCATGTCAATGATGGGGGACTCATCATGGCCCTCCTTTGACGAGTCACTTCCTATCGACTTCAACTCATTATCCAAGAAGATGACTTAGAAACTCCTTTCAATACCTTAAAGCTTGCATGCCTTAATGGAAAGCTCTTGGCATCCGACGACGGGTTTTCATCATTGGCCTTTAATCGGGTGATTCCATGAGTGTTTGACTTCAGCTTCTTTTTTCACATTCATAGATTGTACTGTCGTATCTTGAGAGCCATTGTCAATATTGGTGGTTTATCTCGTGCCTATTAACAGTCCACATCATTGGCTAGTAATCAGGTGGTTTTCTATCATGTTCGACTTCGACACATTCATTCACATGTTAGATTTCATAATTGGATCGTGTTGGGATGGAGCACAAGACCCTGAGTCTTGTCTCATATGACTCAAGATGCATGGCATTATGTATTATTCATGATTGTACACATGTATCTAATATACGTATGGTTGTGAACATTTTGTGGGACTTTACATTTATGATGATCCTTGTATATTGGGTGGTTGCATCCATACCTTGGATCTTAGATTTATAGATGATCCTTCTCATTTGATGGTTGCGCCCATATCACGGATATTTTTTAAATTCCTTTATTCGGATGGCTATGTCCATACCATGGATTCATGTTTGATATCAAATATGTATATGTATATGCGTCCTTGATTTGCAGGTCTCTTGACAGTGTTTGTTCTTGTCCTTACAAAATCTCATAAAGCATCTCAACCATCACTCCCTATTCTGCCTTCATGCTTTAGGAGGCATTTGTTACATAGTATTTTTTCACACCTCCTGCACCTCCCTGTGACATACCTCGAAGTGCCCGAAACATGACCATAATGTAGTGTACTCATTCAGATATGCATCTCTTTGTTGCTCTTAGTTTACCTGGATTGTTCAATTTTGTCATCATCCTCTTGATGTGTCTTTCCTTTCCATATTTTAGCCTTCTCTTTTGTCTGTGCTTTTCTCTACGTTTCCTCTCTTTTTTTTCTCTTCCTTTCCTCAACGCTCGATTGCTCTCTTCTAACAACTCCAATGACCTTTATTGTTTGTTATGCTCTCTCCAATAGTTTGACTTCTCCCTCCTTGGTTCCACTATCAGTAGCTCCAATCCTCTCTTGCCTTCCTGATGCATTGTTTTCAACCATCCTCCTAATAATTTTCCTTGTTAATTGAATTGTCTCCTCTAGACAGTGACTAATGCCAGCATAATCTTGTTAGTCAATGCAAAATGTGCCACCTTCCTGCATGTTCCCTAGGTTTTTAAATGCTAGTTAGTTTGTTGCAGTGGGTGGCCAACACATCTTACCAGTTGGAAAATTACCCATTATCCATTTTAAAATTTCATGCCCTTGTTTTCTTGTCCACTGTTATAAAAATCACAACTCATGAGAAAATATGATTTTTCCTTTTTGCACAGCTATCAACTGCCATGTACTAGCTCACATTCACATTGTAAGGAAAACTTCAAAATATACCTAATAATGATCTGAAAATGGGGCACTTAGGCTTCTTGTCTAACTTACAAGAACCCTCTCCCATTTCCAAACCTTAAATATTCCCAAGTCTTTATGATTAACCAATGCAAAATTAAATATGTGCTCGAAAATAATGGGTGTATGCTTATGTTTGTTTAAAGTTTTTGTGTGCTATAATCTAATGTGCTCAAACTGATATATAAATACATATAAGAGTAAATAAAGCAACAGTACAATGCATCAGCAAGAAATCACAAATAACAACAATATTAATAAGGAGTTCACCCAAAACTCTTGGGCTATGTCTTCGTGAGATCTAGTTAACTCAACTAGGCACTTCGGGATTATGGCAAGGTCCTTTTGCAAGATCTTTGGCTCAACTCCACTATTTTACATAGGACAATGGGCTCAAAACACCAACTCTCCCTGGCTCTTGAACCTCTCGGCTTTCTAGCTCTCAGTCTTGGCTCTTGGCTCTGGTTCTTGTTTTTCTGCAACCTTCAGCTCTCTATCTTTTCATTTGACCTCCAAGTGACTCCAAAGACTTCCTCAACTGCTTTGCGCATTAGCTTTCACTCTCTCTAGCTCTTTTTTTTGCTTCTGCATTGCCTGCTTATCCTCTATTTTAGCAACAACTCCTCCTTATGCTTTGTTCTCTGTCAGTCTATGGCTTTTAATCCAATCGGCGCTATCTATTCATTTCCTCTTCTTGGGCTCTCTAGCTCCCAGCCTCTGTCCACTTGAATCCCCTTCTAAGCGTTAGTACTCATGGTATAACATCTTCAGAGAAGGTGGCCACCTGTTCTATAACATAAGAGTCCATCAAGCATTTGAAATCCCCGAAATAGCCATCCTCTATTTACACAGAAAAATACATTCAAACATGGGAAAAATCCACCAAAACACAGTTTTTCGGACTTCAAAAGTCCTCAAATCCGCTTTATACTCCTATCAGGTCCTCCCAAAATCGCTTATCGTAAGTCGCAATGCCCATTCCGTGGTTTCCCTTTGTATTTAAGAAATACATTAAAACACTGAAAATACCGACTATATGGCGCATATCGGACTTGAAATAATTATGAAGTGGTGTTTACAAACCCTTTTGGGTCCATTTCTCATCACATCGGTGCTTCCCTTTGTATTTCATTTATTTGGCGGAAATGCGAAATACAAAGGAAAATGTCATTTTCCAGATTTCAAAATATATAAAATATCGCCTATAACCCTATCGGGTCCAACTATCACATCGCATATATATGTATATATCCCCACACCTTGTTATGCGCTAACACGATACTGCGATGTGACTTGTCGCAATCACATATCGCATAGACCCAGGGTATTTCCATATGGCATGGCCTATGCCAACGCCAATTGCAATCCGCCGATTTCCGCGATCACACCATCGCATCAGCCCAGTCCTATCGCATGTCTACCTTCAACAACCTCCGCTTTTCACCGTCGATTGTGATATGCTGATCAGATCTGGACCGTTGATCGGCCAGATCTGACAACTTTCATCCAAAGTAGTTTTAAGCCCCCGATAGCTCTATTTTTCAATGTTTTTAAGGCCCGATAGTGTTATCTACCTTTTTTAAAGGTTTTCCCTTTGCTATAGTTTTTGGATTTTTAGAAGACTTTGAAGACTTAGAGGGTTTTTAGGACCCATTCTTAGGGGATTTTGCCTCTTTTTCAAAGGAAAAAGGGCAGCTTCATTTTATGATAAATTCCACATCCTAAGTCCATTTTTGCCCATTCAAGGTATAGTAGATTCAAAATGAGACTATCTCTGCAATGGGGCTAGTTCCAAGAACTTCCTTGGACTTTAATTTTTCCTCTGTGAGGAACACTTAGACTTAGGAGTCTATCCAAAATCCATTTTGTATCAAATAAGTAACCTCACTAACCTTTGGAATCTGTATCACATTACTCGAGCCATTATTCTCTCAAAAATATTTCTATTGCATACATGAGCGTAAAATAATTGGGGTTGTCACAGTTTCACTACTCCATACAGTGCACCCAAACAAAAATATTTAGTTTATAATCATGTTGGGAAAAGAGCCTAGATATTTACACTCAAGTATAATCATTTCTCTAGTCATCGAATTCCTTGTTCCATTACATGGAGAGTGTTACACAAAAATATCGTCACCTTGATTATTTGCAGTCAGTGTAGGCCTATCATCACCTATACCAGCGTCCTAAGCAAGTCTTAAACCTCAGCTCTCCAAAACAAGCTTAAGAAAAGAGAGAAAGATATCAAAAAAGCAATATAACTCTGGTTCCGCACTTTCTCTTAGCTTTTCCTGCGGGCCCGCACCTTTTGTTCAAGATATCTGCGTACTTATACGCTCTGTATGTAAAGGGAGGGTGCGTACCCTTGTAAAAGTCAAAAGGCGCAATTTTTATCTTAAAAAACTCATCTTGGGTTGATTCTAGAGTTTTCTAGAAGGATTTGTTACGTGGATTGTTCGCTCCAAGTGGTTCATGCATCCCATACAAGGAGGAACTAATCCCTTATTGAGAGGAGCTATCCCTTTGAAGGAGGAGCTGGTAACTGATCTCCATTGCACTATAAATTGAGGCATTTGGTCAGTGGCTGGGGAGGTTAGAAGCTGAACTTTTGAGGGTAAATGCTAGTGAAATCAAGACTTCCTATTTGATCTTAAGAGGAGAGATCACATACCTTTTTGGCTTCATTGTGGAGTGAGTGAAGCTTGTCAAAGTAGAGGAGACTTCTTGTTGGACCCTGGGAGGAGCTTGTACAGCGTCAAGGCAAAGGTTGTAAAGTTCTTCCTCTTTTGAATTAATACAATCAGGCTCATTTTTCTCAACAAGTATCTCATGTTATTTGTTTCATGGACTCCTTGACTTTCATGTTAAATATGTTTTATAATACTGGTTTTTCAGGTGCTATTTAATTGTTTGCCTTGTTTGTGTTTGCAGGTTTGCGACAAAGGAACTCATTTGGATCAAGGGAGCGAAGGCATCCCCAAACTTGCGTTGGACATAAGGTAGGCCTTAAACACACTTGTTTGCCATTATTTATAAAACCACATTTAGAGAAAGATAGTGTCTCGTTGGTTTTCTTGTCATTAGGTCTTCTTTAGATTCTAGGAAGGTCTATCTTGTCCGCAAGATCGACTCATTCCGCGTGACAAAATGGCGACTCCACTGGGGACTTGATTGTTTTCCTCGTTTTTCTTTGACTTGAGAAACTTGCCTTTTTGTTTCTGTTTTTGGTTTGTTGTGTGTGGATTTGGGTAGACTTAGTGGATTTAGCTTTGTTTTTTATTTTTCATTACTTTAGTTGAAGTCTACAGTCTGCACGTGTATCACAGTGCGTACCTGTACACACTTTTACTTTGTGCACAGAGCGTACCTGCACCTGTGTAAACTCTGAACCTGCGTACCCTGCTAAAATTTTGAAATTTTGAATTTTTCTTTTTAAGTTAGTTTTATCCTATTTTTGTAGTGGTTATCCTCTGCCCATACCTGCATGTGACTGATTGAAATCTTTCCTTGGTTTAATTTCATTAGCATTAGGATTTTAGGTGAAATTCCTAGAATTTTTTC
Organism: Pinus taeda; assembly: GCA_000404065.3. Taxonomy (NCBI): domain Eukaryota; kingdom Viridiplantae; phylum Streptophyta; class Pinopsida; order Pinales; family Pinaceae; genus Pinus; species Pinus taeda. The sequence continues at coordinate 218,379 of APFE030206166.1, read as the reverse complement.
TTGTTGGGTTTGTTTTTCGATTTGGTTGTGTAGTGGCTCTGAGCTTAGAAGTTGTAGGGACTTCAGATCACCTTAGTGTCTACCAGCCTTCTTATGAGTCTAACCATTTATGAAATCTCCCCTTGTTGAGGAATCCGTTTTGAGTTTTATCTTTACAAAACTTCGAAAAGCTTGTGATTGAAAGTTTGGATTTTCATTTTCAAAAAGAAAACAAAATTGGTTGTTCTTGACTTATTTGTGATTCTGGACAAATTGGTCCTTGGTTTGCTTATAGCCAAGTAAAACATCCTCGAAAAGACATCTTGCGAGCTTTTACTTCAAATAGGTTTTCATAGTTTGTAGATCTTAAGATTGCTTTATTCATAGTTTTCTCAAGATTTGCTTTAGTTATAGTTTTAAATGTTTTATAAAATATAAAAATCTCTTTTGAAAAAGATTTGTTTTCGTAGCATTTGAACATTCGAAGGAAAAAGGAAATTTTTGTGCAAAATAACTAGTTGTCTTGTTTTGAGTGCATTAGAACAAATACTCTTCTTTTGATTTGTTTGTTAAGAAAGGTTTGTGTTTACGAGTATTTCCATTCTCCAACTCTTTCCTAGCTAGAAGTTCATTGAAGAGAAAATATTGCTTAATCATCTTAAGTGCATTTTTGTAGTGATTTTGAGTCGAGTCTTTACACCACGAGTTTCATCTCCATCACCTCTTGACTTAATCAAAAACCAATAAAAATCATGCTTAAAATAAAATCAATCTAGCAAATTTTTTGTTCTAGGGCTCTAATACACCAACATAGCTTAGGCTAGTGTCTTGGAGTAGGGAGTAATTAACTCTCCAAGGCAATAAAACAAACAAGTAGCTGTATCTTGCGGTAGGATAGAAATCCAATTGTTGCATCTATGCTCTGGGAAAGCTCCTCTTAAAGGAGAAGCACGAGATCATGTCCGAACCAGTGTGGGAAGCAATCCTTCCTCATTGGGAACGACGCTAGATATTCAGGTATTACAAATGGTAAACCTCGGATTAACCATTTTCAAGGATCCTGGGGTCACTTGTTGGTAAACCATAGTGACCATATTCTATAGGATTCTTCCTAAGGTGATGGTGGCAGGAAGATCCCACTGTACTTGGAGCAGACGTCGGCTAGACTCACTTGGATTTTCTGGGGGGTTCTCTTCACTTGAGACGGTTAAGTGGAGAAACTTGTTCCAGTCTATTCATTAAG
>APFE030206166.1:204445-214803 GCA_000404065.3 Pinus taeda | reverse complement strand
ATACATATCAACAACCTCAGCAACCCCAGTATGGTCCGGTTAATCCTGGTTTTCTAGGAGGTCAAAATATCCCAAATGTGATTCCCATTCCTAGTTATCCTGGATATCCTCCTCCTGGGGTTGGTCTGCAGACCTCGAGTTTTAGGGACCTTAATCATCAGTTACCGTTTATTGAAACTTTGGACTTGCCTGACTTGACATGCCTTACGAACGATCCAATTAACTATCTTCAGTATTGGCCGCCAATGCCGCATAAGTTGCCCAGTGATATTCCTGAATTCGAAGGTAAGCCAAGAGAGGACCTGTCGAACCATGTGATGACTTATCACCTCTGGTGTGCGTCTAATTCCATTTCAGATGATTCCATTCGTTTAGTCTTTTCCAGCGCACTCTAATTAGTCTTGCGGCCAAATGGTATATCGAGTTACCACGAGCCACTTTTTATAACTTTAGTCAGTTAGCTACCTCGTTTTTAACTCATTTTCAGTTGCTAGTTAGATATGACAATGGCACGGAACTATTAACTTCGTTAAAGCAGTCAATGTCAACTTACAGTTCAGATCATATCCATGAATGGAGACGTTGACGATGTTTAGTGAAAGTTTATATCCTGGATCAGATCTTAGCCGAATGGTTTTTAAAATCTTTACTGCCCAAGATCACTGAGGATGTAGCTAAAGCCGGAGTAGTTACTGAAGAGCAAGTCATTGCTCAAGCACAGTACCTTGATTTAGTTTATACTCAGTCAGGTACGTTACACGAGAAGATCCCTGACCTACCCAAACAAAATCAAATCGCTGTTGCTCCTTCAGGGTCTCATGTCGCCGATGGTATGATTGGTATGGTAAATACCAAAAGTAAGAAGAAGTATTCCAAGAATTCTTCTCCTATCATAACCTTGCTAGATTCCCCGACAGGAGAGTCTTTCATGGAACTTTCCTTCGATATTCACGTTGTAGAGTCATCTACAGCTAAATCAAAAACCGGTGGTAAGAAGAAAGGGAAGAAGAAGAATAAAACAGATAAAAATTCAAAAGAGAAACCTGAAAAAGCGGAACTCATTGATGAAAAATGCAAACCTCGTTATCTGTGTCTCATCTGCGATGAAGACCATTATACGAGAGACTGCCCTCATCGTGCAGAGGTTGCAAAAATTGTCAAAGGTTCCCAAACTCCTGTTGTCTTGAAGGATCCTTTTCCAGCTCAAGACAATAGGATGATAGGTTCATCCTCCAGTACCAATGAAGAACCCATATTGATGATGTCCCATGTTAGGATTACGACTCGATCGCAAGATTATGGCAGTAAAAGTCCTGTTGATGGTAAAGAAGCAGAATCTTCTCATTCAAATCCATCAACCTCAGGTCTTGGTTCTGATCCGCTACAGATCGAGAAACCTAATCCAGACTTAGTAATCAAACCACCCGCCAAGAGTATACTTCAAAAGTCTGCGTTCAATCCACATGCGAGAGCAGCTCAGAACTATAACATTGTTGAGGATTTAGTTGTTTCACCCTCAGCAATGTCGGCTTTGGAAGTGCTGCAATCATGTCCAGCACAGTGAAAATTACTTTTGTTGGCTATAGGAGCTGTTGACGTTCAGGACCCGAACCTTATAATCTTCGATCTAGAAAATAGTGCACCGCATTTACCTCATCAAATGGCTGTCCAGATTCCAGTGATAGTCAAAAGCAGACCTGTTCATAGGACTGTGATTGACGAGGGAGCTTCCACGTGCATTATGTTGATACAGTGTTGGAGATCGCTTGGTTCTCCTTCACTAAATCAATCCCTGACGATTCTTAAGGCCTTTGATGGCCGTGGGTTTCATCCTTTCGGCATTTTACAACACCTACCTATAGGGTTGAAGGTAAAACCGTTAATCTAGATGTGGAGGTGGTTGATGCCCCTCTAGATTACAACCTTCTCTTGGGTCGTAGTTGGTCTTATGCTATGATAGATGTTGTCTCATCGGTATTTCGGCTTATAAAGTTCCCTCATAATGGAAAGATCGTAACTATAAACCAGTTGTCATACTTTTCATCCGACCCAGCCTCTGCTGAGAGAATTCAGCATGTTGGTAAAGTGACGATCCCTTATAAGGATGTTGATGTAGGGTTAGTTAAATATTTCGGTTTACTGGGCACTTTTCCTTTCCCTCCTATCAACGCATCGTCTTCTACTGCAACCATTCATATGATTTCATCAAGAACCATTGTTAATGGTGATCCTTGGATCATACCTTCTGGATCTGAGATAGACTCATTTGGTACTCTTATGCCTTTGAGTCCATATGAACTTGCATATTAGACCGTGCAGTCATTTTCCGACCCAACATCAACCCAAATCGACTTAATGAACGTGGTCCATGAGGAGTCACTTTCGACATCAAACTCGGAATTAATAACGTTTTCCAAAATTTTTCAATCAGATGAGCGAATTCGTGAAATCCTATGCGTCGATGAGTTACCATGGGAAGATCTTCATCACAGATCTTCATTTTTACCCAAGAGAGATCGTTTTGAAAATGATTTTTCATCAATCTTTACGACTGAATATGTTAAGGATGCTCAAAATCCAATGAAACATCCTGATTCTGAGTTAAATTTGGGAAATATTTCTCAAACTATTCCCCTTGACATTTCAGTTAAGTCTGGAATTGTTGAAAACGTTCATATAGGTGCCTCTTGTACGGAAGATGAAATTCAAACATATAAGGCCCTATTTCAAGAATTTCGCGATGTGTTTGCCTGGTCATATGAGGAAATGCTAGGAATTGACCTAGCAATTGTAGTTCATGAAATTAAAACCTACTCGGACGCTAAACCCATTCAGCAACGTTTGCGTCATATTCACCCAAGAAAAGTTGCCGCAATTAAAGCAGAAGTTGAAAAATTATTGAAATAAGGTTTCATTTATCCGATCCTGTTAACAGATTGGGTATCGAATATTGTTCCCATGAACAAAAAGAAAGGGACAATAAGAATCTGTATCGACTATAGGGACATTAATCGAGCATGTCCAAAGGATAATTACCTTACTCCCTATATCGATCAAATTATTGATGATTGTGCCAGCAGTGAAATTTTCTCCTTTATGGATGGCTTTTCTGGATACAATCAAATCAACATTCTGCCTGCTGATCAACCAAAAACGGCATTCATTTGTCCGTGGGGGACATTTGCTTATTGCAAATTACCTTTTGGGCTTAAGAACGGCGGTGCAACTTTTCAACGGGCCATGTCTTACGCTTTTCATGATATTAAACACATTGTGCAACCCTATCTCAATGACTTGCCTACTCATTCATTACATCGAGCTAATCACCTCGTCCATTTAAGAGCAATTTTTATGAGATGTAGGCATTATCGGATTAGGTTGAATCCCCACAAGTGTGTGTTCTGTATTGAAACACGTCAATTACTAGGGTTTGTTGTTTCGAAAGCCGACATTCACGTCGATCCCTCGAAGGTCGAAGCCATTATCTGATTGCCTCCTCCTTCGAGTCTTCGCCAACTCCAAAGTTTGCAAGGGAAAGCAAAATTTTTATGTTGATTCATCCCTAACTACGCCGAGATCACAAAGGGTTTTACTCGGTTGTTGAAGCAGAATACTTCATTCTTTTGGGACAAGATAGATGAGAAATCTTTTGATGCGCTAAAACACGCGTTGACCCATGCACCACTGTTGCATCCTCCCAACTACAACCAGGACTACTTCTTGTATCTCGCTGCTTCCTATTCCAACATCGGAATGGTGTTAGTTTAGGAAGATGAATTCGGTACGAAACATGTGATATATTACCTTAGTCACACGTTAAATCCAACTGAGCTAAAATATTCACATGTGGAGAAATTGGCATTGGCAGCCGTTCAAGCTGTCCAACGTTTTTGTCATTACATTTTACTACGCAAAACTATAGTTATTTCTGATTGAAACCCTATGATCTATATTTTGACCAAGCAATTGCTGGGGGGCAAGTACTCCAAATGGATTGTCATCTTGCAGGAGTTTGACTTGGAATTTGAAAAATCTAAGTCAAAGAAATCTTTAGTTTTTGTGAAATTAATGTGTGACTTCCCGTGTGTTGACACGGAAACTGTGGCGGAGGAGCCCATTGCAGACGAATCCTTATTTCTCATCTGCACTTTAGATCCGTGGTACGGGGATATCATCATTTATCTCCAAAGCCAAACCTTTCGGCCAGATATTTCATGATCAAACCATCGAAAAATACGATTCCAGTCCCAACAATTCAAAATTATTGGAGATACTCTTTATTGCCATGGGGCGGACTCTATTTTTCGACGTTGTTTGACTCATGAGGAAGCTGAAAAGGTCCTCAATGACTGTCACTCTGGAGCGTGTGGCGGTCATATGTCTGGGTATGCCACTGCCCAAAAGATATTGTGCGCTAGCTATTTCTGGTCGTCTATGTTTAAAGATTGTATTATTTCAGTCCAAAAATGCCACAATTGCCAAATTTTTTATCGAAAGATGCGCGCTCCACCTACTCCTCTTCACCCTATAATTGTTGTTGGTCCTTTTTCCAAATGGGGTATCGATTTTATTTCACGTAACCCTCACTCGGCTAGGGGGCATGCGTATATTATCCTTGCGGTAGATTATTTGACTAAGTGGGCCGAGGCGATGCTTACATTTGAGGCAGATGACAAAACAGCTGCAATTTTCGTATTCAATCATATCATTGCTAGGTTTGGTGTTCCAAAAGCGATTATCACTAACCATGGGCATCATTTTCGAAACATTATGATGACAGAACTCACAGGCCAGCTTGGCTTGCGTCATGACAGTTTAACTCCTTCTTATCCACAAGCTAATGGCCTGGTTGAAGCCATCAACAAAGTTCTAGTCATCATGATCCGACGAATCATTGGGATTCATCGGTCGAATTGGCATAACATGCTATTTTCAGCACTGTGGGCGTATCGAACCTCAGTTAAAACATCAACAGGGTTCACTCCTTTCCAACTAGTTTATAGTTTGGAAGCTGTGTTACCTATTGAGTGCGAAATCTTGTCATTGCGAATGGCCATCGAGTTACTTCCAGCTACTTCCGAAGAGGAAAGACGTTTGTTATACTTGGCTCAGCTCAATGAGAATCGTCGCGATGCTGCATTAGCGATCAAATCTCATGCCAAACGTATTAAATCTCAGTATGATCGAAATGTGACCCCTCGAAATTTTTCGGAAGGAGATCTAGTCCTTTTGTACAATCAAGAAAATGATAAATTAGGCGCTGGAAAATTTGTGCCTATGTGGCATGGTCCCTTTGTTGTCAAGTGAAAGCTAGCAAAAGGGGCCTACGAATTGGTAGAATTTGACGGGGTCTCTTTAGGTAAACCCGGAAATGGTCTTTACCTAAAGAGGTATTATGCTTAAAACGAATGTGGAGATTTTTTAGTTAGGTTAGTTTGTCCTTCTAGCTGGTGTGTTTTAGATTAAAGTGTGCTTAGCTTAGAGAATGAGTTTTCCGTCGTTATTCCTGCTTATCTTGGTTTTACGTTTGATGTCGCAGATGTCGACGCCTCTCCAAACATATATTGGTTTCGCTGATGGCACTTGTCGTAGTACACAAAATATTTCTTCCACAGCTTGGGTTATCTATTCACCCTCTAACGAGTTGGTATCTATGAATGGGGTAAGCCTCGGTCAAACAATGAACAACATTGCAGAGTATAGTGTAGTGATTGAATTATTATATGAATCTATTTCATTTGGGATTCGGAGTTTGATAGTGAGGTTAGATTTTGAACTCGTTGTATTACAGCTTAATAGAGTATATGCCATTAGAAATCTAGTTTTATTAAGATTATTTTTGAGAGTGCGTCTCTTGGAACGTGAATTTGACTATATTGAAAATCAACATATTCCAATATCTTTAAATACATTACCAGATGAAATTGCTTCTCAAATGTTAAGTAGACATGTGAAATAATCATACAAGTAAATTTAAAAACATTCCATAACATGTTTAAAAAGACAAGCTGGTAATAACGACATCATATATATAGGAGTGTGTCAAAATAATACATCGTCCTCGATCATAGGTTGAAGAACAACTTATGATCGGAAAAAATGGTAGGTACAAAAAGCAAAAATGTCACATGTGACTACAATAGGCGATCATCCCATCACTGGTGATGATCTTGATATGAAACCACTGCACGGGCCACCTTACAAAGGAACCTCCTAAAGGGTCCTGGACACCAATCATGTAATACTGAAGTCGAAGAGGGATGTCATCTATGCTGGTATCGAGAATGTCCCCTGTCAGGCGCTCTAGATGACTCTCCAACTCGGCCAAGGTCTCCGCTGATTCATCTTGTGGGGCTAGAACCGGTGCAACTGGTTGTTTTCTCTCGTAAGGCTGGAGAGAGGCTGGTCGTTGTGGGCCCACATCTGCATTTTGAAAATTTTTACTATCAGTTTCGGGACGATATATAAAAATAAAAATAAAAAAATTAAATTAGGAAAATGTTGAAAATTGATTTTACCTGAGTCGTCCCACTGCTCTCTTGGAGGAAGAGCCATGTCTGGGTCTCCACGAAAATCAATCCCAGCATAAGGGAAGTCCTGAATAGAAAAATTCTGGTTCTCCAACCATTGGAAATACTCAAGTTTGAACCGAATGACCTCGGTCCCCTCATCAGGATGACTGGCCATAACTGTGACACATCGCATCAGTTTGGGCTCTCGAGGAAGCCCAGCTCCAACAGTAAGGTGCTACAAGATCAGCATAGGAACCCTCTCCAGGCCAAAACTCACGACTAAAGCCCCATAACCAAAAGTCTTAAGTCGTCCGTTCTTGGCCCTGGTCAGTTGGCCCTTCACATTGGCCAACACAGCATCGCACCAGTTGAAGATGGTGCCTCAGAAGTAATCAACTGCCATACGCATCTAGGATCTGGTGGCAATATGTAATGCAGAAGCTCCGCAAAGTCTAGTAACAGTGAACGCAATCACCATGAGCTCAAGACAGGATATGGTCTTTATGTTTATCCCTTTGTCTCTAGCCTGGCTATTGCAGTACTCTAGCCGGAGGCTATCGACAGACTAGCCACCTGTCCTAGTCCCGAACAGAGTTAAGTCAGCGCCTCTCTTAGTCAAACCAGTCAAGAAATATACATCCACCAACTCGATTTTGAGCTGGTGGCTACCAATAAAGAAGCACTGGTCCTGAACGCTTCATCTGTCAACCATCCACTGTAAGAAATCCACCTGAGCCCTCATTCCAGGAATGGCCCAGTATTTATACAAGCCGCACGCCCTCAAAGCATCAAGTGAAGGCTGATCATTCCATGCGGCAGCATCCATTTCCTCGTGCTCTCGTTCGCGCCAATCTAGCATGGTGTACTATCTGCATCAAGCATAAAGATGATTTAAAATGCTAGAAAATGTTTTCATTGGTCCATTTTTTAGGAATTTTGGGTTAAAAACCCTCGGGGCGGGGACCGCACCCTATGTGTTAGACACAGTGGGTGGGACCGCACTTTGTCTACACGTAAGGTGTGGACCTCGAGCTTTTTCCCAATGGAGAAAAAGTCGGGGTCCGCAGGTCCGCAGTGGTAAGCCTGCGGACCCTGAGTGCGGGTTTTATGCCTAAAAAGCCTCCCAAAAAATCAAATGAAAGACTAAAATGAAAATTGAAACGGTTAAAAATGAAGAGTAGGATAATGTGGATTACCTGGAGAAGATAGCGTTCGATTCCGACGGTTGGATTTTCCGCAATCTTCACGGGAAGTTTTCTGAGAAAAAGCACTATTTTCTCACCCAAAAGGCCCTTTTTATAAGTTTTTTGAGTAAATAAATTGCAAATTTGTTTATGTTTCACTTTGAAAAGGTATTCTTACAACATTTTTATCCCTTTCAAATAGGTATGAGTAATGTTTGTGTTTTTGTGCAAGATAACGGATTATTCAGGCGAAATGTATCATTTTCGGAAAAAACACTAGAGTCACCTTTACGCTCTTTTCTGACTCCTAAAACATGAAAAGATTGTTGAGTTTTTTCTTTTAAGCTCGTTAAAATGGAATCAAAAGACGGTCCATTTATAGCTCTTTTTCGACCGTAAAAACATAAAAAGATTGCCGTATTTGTGTCGTTTCAAATTCGATATTGGTTATAAAACGATGTGTCCTTGATCGCTTTTTTACTTTTTCAGATCAAAGACACTAATGACAAAAAGTACTCCTTGGTCGTAAAAGATCAAGCGGTTCTCTCAAGTATTATTTTATACCTTTTCGGGCTTGGGAGACACAAATTTATGAAAAAGTCAACCCTGGAGTCTTCTTAAGTTTTTTCAGACTCTCTAAAAATGAAAAACGTCGAGTTTCTCCTATACTGAACTCGTTAAAATCTCGACAGTAAAGGACCTGTTCAATTACAAACAGGAATGGACCACTCCTTCTTAGGGTTCGAATTTAAAATAAGTTGGACTCACCCGAAGGGTGAGCTTATAATCAAGCATATGTTATCCTCCTCAAGCTTGTAAAAAATAAAGAGGTACTTGCCAGAAATGGTGGGGAAAAGAGAGAAAAGTGAGTCTGTTTGTCATACTTTGTAACCACTCTTGAACACGACACTTTTATTCACCTGGGTTTGGAAATCCTTTACCTAATAGTTGATCAAACCATATTGAAAGTCTTCAGTCGGTTTCTGGATATTAACTTTGGGTCAATTGTCACCAAACCATCTGTCGTGTTGTTATGTGTTCAAGAGCTCAGTGCAAATAAGCCATTCATCTGCAAAATGTCTGTCATCCATCTTGACCATCCCTGAGTCAGTCCTTGCAACTAAATTTCTTCAACTTGATCTACGATTTCGTGTTGTGGGCTTGCCTACGACGGATCACTTTCTATCGACTTCAACTCATTATCTAGAAAGATGATCTAGAAATCGTCACTACCTTGAGATCTGCATGCCTGAATGGCAGGTTTCTCGCCTTTGACGATAGTTTACATCATCAACCTTTGATCAAAGGATCACGTGATATGTTCGACATCAACACATCTTATCACATCTCATGGATTGTACTGAGTACTTTGAGAGCCATTGTCATTATTGGTGGTTTCTCTCATGCTTGTTAACAGTTTACATCATTGACTGGTAATCAAGCGGTTTCTACCATGTTCGACTTCGACACATTCATTCACATGGATAGAATCGTACTGTTTCGGGAAGTAGAAATGAAGACCCTGGATCTAGTTTCCACCATTCAGGCTGCGAGGAATTTTGTATTCGTTATACTATGGAATATTCATAAACAGATGGTTGCGTCCATACTGTGTCCGCATGTGTCTATACTTATGATGTGTTACAAGATCATTCCTATATCAGAGCAGTAGTTAGAGTTTTTAGTCAGTTTTTATCTGAGTATGGGAATGCCTACCTAAGCGATGATATGGTCTCATATATATATTTTGCATTAAATTTTCTACAGGTTCCAACCGGGCTCTCCGCGAGATGATCCTCGAAATGATAAAGTACTTCACTCTTCCTAAATGATAAATGAAATCCTCATCTACTACAGACTTCGCACTTTAGGGGGAAATCTGTTACACAAAATATCGTCACCTTCATTATTTGCAGTCAGTATGGGTCTATCATCACTTGTACTGACCTCCTAAGCAAGTCTCATACCTCAGCTCTTCAAAATAAGCTTTGGAAATGAGAGAAAGACATCAAAAAACAATGTAATTCTAGTTCCGTACTTTCTCTTACTTTTTCCTGCGGGCCCGCACCCTTTTTTCATATTACCTGCGTACTTATATGCTCTGTCTATAAAGGGGAGGGTGCGTACCCCTGTGAAAGTCAAAAGGTGCAATTTTTATCTTAACAAACTCACTTTGGGTTAATTCTAGATGTTTCTAGAAGGAATTTTGACGTGGATTGTTCGCTCCAAGTGGTTCATGCATCCCAAAAGAGAAGGAGCTAATCCCTTGTTAGGAGGAGCTATCCCTTTGAAGGAGGATTCTATCCCTTTGAAGGAGGACCTAGTAACTTCCCTCCATTGCACTATAAATTGAGGCATTGGGTTAGTTGCTAAGGAGGTTAGCAGCTGAACATTTTTGAGGGTAAATGTTGGTGAAATCAAGACTTCCTAGTTGAGCTTAAGAGGAGAGATCACATACCTTTTTGGCTTCGTTGGGGAGTGAGTGAAACTTGTCAAAGTAGAGGAGACTTCTTGTTGGACCCCCGGAGGAGCTTGTACAGTGTCAAGGCAAAGGTTGTAAAGTTATTCTTCTTTTGAATTAATACAATTAGACTCATTTTTCTCAACAAGTATCTCATGTTATTTGTTTCATGGACTCCTTGACTTTCATGTTAAATATGTT
>APFE030206166.1:192917-204425 GCA_000404065.3 Pinus taeda | reverse complement strand
AGGAACTCATTTGGATCAAAGAAGCGAGGGCATCCCCAAACTTGCGTTGGATATAAGGTAGGCCTTAAACACACTTGTTTGCCATTATTTATAAAATCACATTTAGAGAAAGATAGTGTCTGGTTGGTTTGCTTGTCATTAGGTCTTCTTTAGATTCTAGGAAGGTCTATCTTGTCCGCAAGATTGACTCATTCTGCGTGACACTTTGGAATCCTTATTCAATATTAGCCACCACAACCCAGCTTGTAAAATCTTCTACATTGTTGCTTTTCCTGCATAATGGCCTCCCGCATCCCCTACATGAGCTTCAATAAGGACACTATTTCATTCAAAATCAGGCACATAACGTCACAGTATTTCATCCAATCCCATATTATACAAATGGCCTGAATTAACAGAAAAGTCTGTCACGCGCACCACAAATTCCTTCTTCTGTTGACTAGTATATCCTTATGGAGGTGTCCCCATAGTCAAGAAGTGGATAACGTCTGCAAAGTGATTATCTTATACGCACACTGCAGAGAGTTGCACATCATGCAAACCCTCCTCCAAATTAGTAGGCTCATCTCATATTTCAATGCACGATAGATGATCTAGCCCTGCATTCAATCGCCCTAGTTTCACAATTACTTCAAAATCATATTCCTAAAACAACAAAAGCCATCTCCATATTCCCCGCCCCCTGAAACACAGGCTTGTTGACTAGGTAATTTAATGTAGAATAGTCTATATACATCTTAAAGTGTCCACCTAGAAGGCAATGTCTAAACTTCCAGAGCACGTACACCATAGCCAAATCTTCGTTCTTTGTCGTCGAATAATTCTTTTCATCCTTGCACAACATCCTGCTTGCAATTTCTATAGGATGATCCAATTCTCCTTCATTGCCCTGTGTCAACACTACTCCTAGTGCAATACATGACACAACTACATGCACATGAAATTCCTTCTTCCAATCCCCAAAAGACTAGGATTGGCACAGTGACCATTTTCTCCTTTAATACATCCAAACTATGTTGACATTCTTCATCCCAACAGAATGTAGCGTCCTCCTTTAGTAGCTTTTCCATTGGTGCGGTAATCTCGGCCTAACTCTTGATGAACTTCTGATAGTATCCAATATGACCCAGTGTTGCATGCAGCTATTTAACACTCCTTGGCGCCTCCAAATTAATTATGACCAAGATCTTATCAAGGTCCATCATTAAGCCTTGTTTGCATACCACATGATCCAACAATATTTCTAAAAGGGATGCAGAATAAACATTTCTTCAAATTCAGCGTGATCTGATACCTTCGACATGTATCCAACATCAAGCACAAACTAGCTGCATCGCACTTTACCATCCAAACACTATCCAATCATCAAAATACACCTCCAAAAATTTGTGAATGAACTCTCTAAATGTCGTGATGACTACGTGCAAGGAGATCGTCGACACATTCTTCAGTCCAAAAGGCATTACTGTATACTGAAAGCATCCCCAATCGATCATGAATGTCATCTTACTCCTGTCTTCTCGCACGATCTTAATCTGATGGTATCCAGAGAACTCGTCAGTAAATGAATAACCCTCCTACCCTCCTACATTTTCCGGTACTTCATCTGTGAATGTTGTCGGAAAAGGATCATGAACGGAAGCATCATTGAGCTTCCTAAGGTCTACGCAAATTCATATCTCACTCTTTTGTTTCTTTTCCTAGACCACCATTGGGCTCACCCAATCAGACTCCTCTACTGGTTCAATAATACCTTCTTCCAACATCTTATCTAGCTCCAAGCGGACCTTTTCCTTATACTTGGGATTAAGGGGATAGGGCCTTTTCTTAATCAGGTTCTCATTCAAATTCAAAGTAATATTCATGATGCCTAAGTCCCATATTATTCCTTTCAAGTCTGAAAACTTTGTAGGGAACAAATCCTGATACTTGCGGAGCAACTCAATAGCCTTATCTACTATGGCATCATCCAAATAGTCCCCAATCTTCGCAAACTTTGGTTCCACTTTTGTGCCAATGTTCATCTGTCTAGTATTCAATGGCACGGTGATATCTAGATTCTCTATTTGTGGTCCCTCCACTTCATGCTGGCCTTCTGCCTCTGGGATATTAATGCTCCTAGGATCCTCGTCTTGTTCTTGAGCAGTCACATTGTAGCACTCCAATACATGGCATAACTGGGTGGTCTAATCTAGTTGAATCAAATACAAGGGGTCCTATGGTATTCTGAAGATCGTTTCCTTGACTTCTTGCAATGCCTCATCAATGCATCTAAATCCATCCTCAAAGCTAAACATCATTAAGAATCCCTATCTCAAAACGTCCCACTCTTTAGTGCCATGGTAGAGCTCCATTTCCAAGTACCATTTCATTGGTATTATATCTAAAGTGTGACAGAATAAATGTACCCACTTAGGTTGCAGCTCCGTTCCATAAACCTTTGTCCATCATATTTCTCTATTAACCTAAATTTTGGGCAGCCAAACCACAACCTCATCATTTTCTATATTCATTCCATCCATCAAAACTATCTTTATGTGAACCCCACCAACTTGCAGGCGTAGCACGCAGTGCCAAATCCAAGGCTTCGAAGCAATGCTTCTTTGGTACTTCCCTTTCAAATGCATCCAAAAATTTATCTACATCAATTAAACCATCATAATAAGGAAATATTATTACTTCCAATGGTACGTAGCACAATGATTTATTCATCATGTTATAGCACATCGTAAATACTCTGTGAAACCTATTCTTCCAGTTCCAATTCCTCATCTGAATCTGATGTATAGGAACTTTCATGGTCCCATGCAATGCATCCATATACTGTCAAATTAACCCTATCTTGGTTTTGCGTTGTTATCTTTTAGATCTAGTCCAAATCATCATTGCTTTCATAATCGCAGACTGGTTTAGTATAGTGTGGTCCCTCTATAGGGTCCAAAGGTACTACTATGAGGAGCAATTTCCTTTCAAATGACATCGTCCACTTCTTCAAATTGATTACCCCATTTATGTCAATAGCCCAATTGACCCCAAGGAGCATGAGGTAGGGATTGTTGTCATCAGCAATCTCTATCACTTCAAAATAATCTAACGCACTCGTGCCTTCAATATCTACTATCACTCCCTGCAATCTTCCCATGGGGATAATCTTCCATTGATTAGCCATCCTCAATTGAATTGGAGTCTACTACATTGTCGGTCTCCCCATTCTTTCCCATGTCTGTTTAGGTAATACGTTCACATTTGACTCCAAGTCCATAATAACTTGGTCCATCTGATACTCTCCTATTTGTGTAGTGAGCCTCATCTCATGCCCCATTCTTGCCTTATGCTTACCAATTTTTCTCACTACGTGAGGTCCTTCAGGAGAATTTTCTTTATCAGCACAGTTATTTATTAACTCCTGTAATCCTTTCATGGCCTTAGTATCGCGTAGGAGCTTCATACAGGTTTCTAGAAAGGTAGTATGCATGGAGGGGTCTATTTCTTCAGACATCTTATCTAGACTCTCTGAGGTAGAGGCCTCAGTGAAGCTTTTATTTGCTTCCATGAATGTTTCTTTTGAGCTTTCTAGATCAAACCCAACCTCTTTTTTTAGAGCTTTGCAGACCCACTCACTTTCTTCAGGCTACTTTCCTTTATCCTCGCTAGTCGTCATTCCACTTCATGACTCGATATTCACATTAGGATCCTCTTCGCGGGGTTCAACCCACATCATCTATAGGTTCTCAGTAGGTTGCTAAGGCTACGGCCTCTTCTCCTACATCTTAGCTATTAATATAGAGAAATCTTCTATTGTGTGATCAAACTGAGTAGTGTATCGGCACGACAGGTATGTCGGGCTCGTACACTCCTATGTGTAGTGTCTTGGCACTCCACAATTGGAATAAATAACTTGTCCCCAACCTCTACCAAGTCCTCCTCCTCCTTGGCCTTGCCTGCACTACTGATATCCTCCTCGCACTCCCCTATTGCCTTGATCCAGAGGCCTAATTTCTATCTACATTCGATATGCAGGCATTCTTTCCATAATTATTTCATAGCTAGCAATTATGCTTATTGTGACCCACCGATTTATGGAAGTTGCAGAAGAGTTGTTGTGGTGTCTACACAAATTTTTGTAGCAAGTGGCAATTGTCTATTACATGTTTTCCTGCTACTTGACAGATAGCACACCATAGCGTAGGCCCTATACTTGGCCCTCATTGAGCTTCCAACCACAGAGGCATCAACCCTCCTCCTACCACATAATTCGCGAAGACAAGGCAGTGATCTTTATCATGCCCCTGGCTTTTACGATTGAGGCACCAAACTTTCTCATGTGCCTATGGTTGAGCTGCTCTATCCTTCTTCAAACTTCTAAACTCTAGGCAAAGATTCTGCAACTCCGTGTGAATCTGTTGAACTCCCAAAGCAGTGTCCTGAATCGATGTCTCATGCAATCTCATTGAAATTTCCAGAGCTTCCACCTAGTTCGCAATCTTTTGTTGTGATAAGGCAACCCTCAGGTGAGGCAAGAGCGAAGCTACAAACCATTCGTGGTGCTACCCATCCGTAAGATTCATGTTAGCTTCACGGATCTAGAATTTCAATCTGTGATCTAGCTCCCACGGTGTTTCACCTAGCCTCATCATGATTTCCTTGAATCCAATGACTATTTGTGATTCAGATTTGGGCCTATTGAACTCATTATTTAGTGCGGTTTGAGTATCTGCTAATGAAGCCATCGGTTTATCAGTGCAGTACTTAATGTACCTTGTTAGTGCATGATCCTATAGAGAAGTAACCAACTATGCTTTATTCATATGATCATTTGTAATATTTTGGCTTGTCCACACAACCTTCACAACAAACCAAAACTGGTCTGGGTCCTGATTTCCAAAGCCCTTGAAAATGGGCAACTTCATCATATTTGACATATCGAACAGTGGCAGAGGAGGTGGTAGTGTGCGCGAAGGTGTATGTTGTGGAGGTGAAGGCGGAGGTGGTGTGGATGGATGATGTATTTGCGAGAACCCTTGCTTTATTAACTGGACAATGCTCTGTGGTGAATCATGTGCTTCTCCCTCATTGTCACCCAGAGGAGGCTCAATCAACAGGCTATTTTCAGGGCATGTTCTCCCTCTATCCCTAAAGAACTTTCTTTTTCGCTTAGCTCCAAACATCAAGGTAATGGCATAACCTGATTTTCACACACGAGCATCTTAATCCAAGTATTCAAAGATCTTAAATACTTACCTCATGGTCTCTTGAAGAAGCGTCTCTCTACTTCGCTATAGCTGACTGAGGTATCGACCGCGAATTCTGTCACAAATCCTCCTATGACGTGATCAAGCCAGTGATCGATAGTGTGTGTGATCTTATCTTCAGAGGATTCCAATCTCTGCACTAACTCCAGGGTCCACACTATTGGACCATCAAGCCTCCACCTTAATTGGTCGTCTGATTTAGCACTCCACTCATATAGTGCGATCAGGAAGGAATAGAAGAAAAATTCCTGTATCTCTATGTACAGGTGTCTATCCAACCACTATTCTTTCGTCAGGTGCAAATTTTTGTTTTCTTGTGTGACGAATTCATGGATTTTTCTATCTAGCCACTCCTCAATTTCATTCTTTGTTGGATTCCAGTGATGCGGCATCACACATCTCCTTATGCAGATCCCGGTCTCGGCAAGGAAACCATTTGTTGGCTTAGTGGGTCCTGACCTAGATTCAGAGCTAGTTTTGCCAAACAAATCCCTACACTACTGGCCCTTTCAGCATCAACCCCCAGAGTGCGGACAAAAGTCTCACCCAAAGTAGTATGGGGGGATGTTGGAATCATGTTTCTACACCCAGAGATTAGTGTAGTGTCATTTTATGCCCTAAAACTTCCTTCATGCAGATCCGATACAACTTCCTTTAACCACCCTCTAGACCTTGGCGAAGGTCTACGACTATCTTTCGTGGACCCTAAATAGGTGAGTCAACTACTTACGCGCCTCTGTGATCTCTCCTAATTCTGCATTTACCCATATCGGCTTAAGTGTTCGATAACTTTAACATGCAAAAATATATTCTTCACGTAAACAATTACTATTACTTGTGATCATATAACAACATAAATCATGTAATGTCGTGCATCAAGACAATATTATTTCATAAAACCATCATTCATTACACAATAAAAGAACATTCATTCATAGCAAAAATAAATAGGCAAAACATAGGATTTTTTGGAATAATCTCTTTATTAATACTTCAGTTTTGCTTGCAGACTCAAGAGTTCCCTGCGCACTCAGCTACAGGGGTCCGTGCACTCGGCTGTGGACTCTACTCTAGGCCTATGTGCACATAGCTATAAAGCCTCTCTGCTACTCTAAGACTTATTCGCTCTTTCTTCTATTGACCCATTACATTCATCTTCATAATTGATTCTTATTATTTCCTTAGACTCTCTAAGACTCTCCTACTTATACCATCCCATGGTCCGCGAACCATAGGTATATCTACAAAAGTCAACTCAACTTACATAAAATAAGGGTAAAACCCTTTATGATGCTTTACTATCTACGCACTCCGCAACCACAACTTGCAAAGACTTTACATTTTATACCACAAAACTTGGGCTTTTTGGCCCAGAATCTTGGGCTTTTCCCCCAAAATTGACCCTAGGGGACCCTATCCCAACACTCTTTATTGACATCCATGCAAGAATGTTATTGTTAATAACAAAAGTAGGTCACATTGAGTAAGTAGATTTGAACTCTCTAAATGGATTGACACCATGAGCTACGAATGAAATCCTAAGATTATATAGAAATCCATGACCCCTAAAACACTAGTGAAGTGATGGGATAACACCAAATTCATTCAACGAATTTAGAAAAGTGTTGTACTCCACTTCGAATTTCAAGTTGGTAGTTTAGGATTCCATGGTCCTAATGAGCATATCATATAGAGAGGAATACATAACCCATTTCTACAAGAATTGGATCCTTGTGTTCCATAGATTTATGAATACAAAACCATCTTCAATGAGGTGGAGATCATCTCCAAACAACTTGGTCCATGCATTGGGAAGTTTAAGAATCATTTCCTTGGTTAATGTTTCAAATTATTTATTTCCTCCTACCTATTAGATTGTTAAGTATGTTCTTAAACAAATTACCTAAAATGTCCTTTGGGTTTTATCTAGAATGTATCTTGCAAGCGATGTATTTTTCCAAAATATTTAGAAGTTGAATCATATTCACTACTATCCTAGGATTTGTAATGACTTTATTTCCCACTCTATAACTTATCTTTGAGAAGGAGTACCCCGGGTTCTCCCCCACAATTGTGGTTTACTTGGATTTGATTGGTAATAGATATATAACTAAGAATGGAAGTTACATAAATGCATATGGAGCTACTAAGCCTCACTATTCCTTTCCAACTCATGCTTCGGATAGACTCTTTCTAAAACAAATAACCTACCAAACTACTCTCAAATTACCATGAAGGTTAGGGTAAATAGATAATTCCCTCACTATCCTATTTTTTAGTTGCACACACCTTTCATTATTTTGGTCACATTATAATTCTGGTTAGAGAGAAAAAATATCATTGTCTAGACGTGGAACCATCCATAATGCATGACCTATTCTTATATCTATTTAGTTTTTTTCTAAATGTTAATGATGTTTATTACATGAATTAGTTGAAATGTTGACATTAGTATAAAAAAATTGAATTGATACAAAGTGATTTAGTGTCTCCTGCATATGCAACAAAAGTATTCTGATAGATATATAGATAAATAAAGGTATTTGGAAGTTGGGATTGATGCCTTAGGGTTTTCTTAAGACTTATACCAAACTAATTTTGAGTTCTCTAAGATGGGTTCTATTCATTTATTGGCAGTCATTCATACTCCATTAGGATGTGTATATGGATTGTAAGGGTGGTACAAGTTAGTGATGAAAGGCAAGTGATTTTTCCAATGTCGACAACCAAATCTAAGGTTTTGACCAATTTTCTTGATTATATAAAACCCTAACCCTAATCAATACCATTTTCAATCACAAACTGACATTAGCTTTCATGTATGCATCAACTATAAGATGTTGGGGTATGTTATACACCATAACAAGCATGAACTAAATGTTAATTTCTCAGACCTAATCATTGGCAGATTTGTGGATCATGAGAAACATGTTGACCCTATTTTTTGTATGCACTGCATATACAATATATCCTAATGTTATAGTTACACAAATGGATGAATGATAGCACAATGTTAAGGACAATTATCTTGCATGCCTCAAATTGCCTTGGATTCATATGAATACTCAGTTGATTTCTCTATTTCTTCTATGCTTAACGCATTTTTGAATATAACTCCTTTGCTCACTATTCTTTAGCTAGCATGTGAGGATGTTTTGTTTGTAATTTGGGAATGCCAAGACAAATGTCAGTACTGGGGAAAATTTAATTTATGTTCTGTCATTTCCAAATTGAGATGAAAATTGTTGAGCTATATGTTGATCCAAACAAGCTTTACTACACATGATGTTTTTATGTTTGTCAAGGTGTTCATACCTAGGTACCTTCCTCTTAAATAGGTAAATCCCCTCTGCGGACAGAGGTGATCCCACTAGCCCAAAATGGGTCTAGCAACAATCAATTCACACTGCTATGCAAGTTCCTAGTTGTATACTAAAAGGCGGATTACGAAGACCAACCTGGAATTCAACGCAAATGTCGAAGTAGAGTTGATCCTCCGGCTCCCTTGCTTCAGCAGGTCACAATCCTAGCGATCCTTGCGAGCGGACACCTGCACATGCAAAGACCGAGACAACTACAAGCATAAAATCCACCAAAGTACAACTATATTTCAGTCAGAAAGGAAATTAATCAAACATCATAATAGCCAATGAGATTGGAACCATAATAGCAGTCGTTTATTAATGAATAATAGGCAGAGAAAGATACAACCAAGGTTCTGACGTTGAACCTATTCTCTGGCTGGGCGAGCAGCTATGTATGCCTTGCAATAGACCTTCTCTCTCTCAGGATTCTGGAAGCATAACCTCCCTATGCTTCAAGGCTCTTACTATCACTCCAGACAAGCATAATCACAACTAGCATTACTCCAGAACTAGCTTGTCTAATGCATGAGGATAGACTTTTATAAATGGAGAAGGGAGGAAGATTCAATGCACCAGGACGCCCATTGTGGATCGACATTATCTCTGAAAAGCTACTGAGGATAGATGTCAAGGATAGATGACGACTCTCGACCTCTATCAGATGGATTTTTTCCCTCAAAATACTTCATGATCTGAAAGGAAAAAACATATGGGTTCGCGTTTGCCAAAAATCATTACCAAACTTAGTTGGTGCGAGTGTTGTTCTAGGACAGAGCACCAATAGGCGCGCCCCTTTTTGAGGATCTCAGTAATTGGCGTGGATAAGACACTGTGTACCTGCGCCAATGGAAAAAGGGCACTTTTCAGGGATAATTTGCAGAAGGTGTCTTGAGGGAACATGAAGTACATACTCAGGGGAACATAATGCAAGTGTTTTGAGGCTATGTCACTGCTCACAGGTCCCGGAATGTATCCTCCAATGTACGAAAACAGGGGTAACAGGGACGGTGACCAATGGTGACAAATTACTATGTAACAGATGCCCCGTAAAGCATGAGGCCCGAGAGAGAGAGAGGGGTGAAATGCTTTACAAGAACACATATAGCTGCCGTCGAGAATCTGCATTGAGAGATACAATTGATAGCTCAAATACATGACGTACGTGGTATGGTCTCAGCCATCCATAAGAGAGTACATGATAATCTAGATCCGTAGTATGGACGCAGCCATCTGGTTAGGATCAATGAATTGACTCAGGTATGGTCGCAGTCATCCAGTGAATGAGTCATGTATCAAGAATCACGCCTGGATTACAACAGACACAATCCAGGGTCTTGCGCTCCATCTCGACCCGAACAGAAGTACAAGTTCAAGCATGTGAATATGTGAGCTGAAGTCGAACATGCATGAAAATCGTCTGATTACCAGTCAATATTGGGAACTGTTAACAGACGTGAGAGGTACCACCAATAATGACAATGGCCCTCAAGGTACTATAGGTACAATCTACAGCGTGTGAATTAGTGATCTGAAGTCGAACACCCGTAGAATCATTCGATCGGAGGCCAATGATGAAAACCTCACGTCGAACACAAAGAACTTGCCATTGAGGCATGCAGGGTCTAAGGCACCAGCAGGGAGTCTCTAGATCAGCTTCCTGGATAATGAGATGAATTCGACAGGAAGTGACCTTGATCGAAGGTGGGCCATAGTGTTTCCCACATCATCAACATGAGACAGAGAGATAATGTTGTGAATTAAGATTGTATGAACTATCAAACGGAGGTTGTTTCTTTTCAGAGGTCAACTTCTCTTGAACATATTGGCGGCACGACAGTGGAATTGGCAGTATTTGACATCGATGGATCAGAGGTCATGATGACGAGGCAATGAGCAGATGAGAGGTCAAATAGGATTACCCAAACCCATGGAGGTAAGTGAAAAATGAGATGAGATATCCCCACCCTGACACGAAAGCAGAGAAGTGCCATGTTCAAGAGCGACATACTGCCGACACGACAATAATTATGGTTCCCAAAATTTTCTTTTCCCCCACCATTTCTGGCGAGTACCCCAATTATTTTTAACAAGCTTGATGGGGATAGCATATGCTTATGGTGCGTCATTTCAACAAAATCTGATGTCATCAGGTTTTAACGAGTCTGACAAAGGAAGAACTCGGCGTCTTTTCATGTTTAGAGAGTTTGAAAAGACAGCAGAAAAGGAAACTCCAGGGGTGTCCTTTTTCATAAAGTTGTGTCTCTCGGGCCCGAAAAAGTATAAAACAATACTCGAAAGAACCACCCGATCATTATGACCAAGGAGTACTTTTCATAAATAGTGATTCTGATCTGAAAAAGTAAAAAAGCGATCAAAACCACGTCGCTTCGTGACCATTAACGAACCAGAAACGACAAAGGTCTGACAATCTTTTCATTTTTAAACGGTCGGAAAAGGGTTTAAAGATAACCGCCTCTTATTTACATTTAGCGAGTCAAGAGGAACAAATCGGAAATCTTTTCATCTTTAAATGGTCAGAAAAGAGCTGAAAGGAGACCTCCATTTTTATTCTCTTTAACGAGTCAAAAAGGGAAAAATTACTCGGAAATCTTTTCATATTTTATGAGTCAGAAAAGAGCTTAAAGGGGACTCAAGTATGGGTTCATTTTTACACAAGCTTGAACCGTAGAGAACTCTGCTTAGATTCGGTTTCATGTTTACACAAGCTTGAAACAAAAAACTATACTTGTTATAAGTTCACATGCCCCCAGCATAATGACACAAAACGAGGTACATGCCTCCCAAGCTTCATTGCATTCAACAAAGTGGATGGAATGAAGGTTCACTTTCGAGATCTTGGAAAGACTCGACTTGTATTTCACGAGATCTTA